>JAVJIF010022006.1:0-58760 GCA_038442645.1 Agave tequilana | reverse complement strand
GTGAATAGGGTGAATGCTAATCTAATGATTTTTATAAACTTTAATTAAATGAGTGATGCAACGATCTCTCAAAACACGACTAAGAGCGAATACCCCTTGCGAGGTTCTGAACTCCTTCTCCCAATTCCCCTTAAAATAGGTTAGAGGTGCGCAATGCAACCGTGTTGTATTGAGTGTGTGATCGATCAATGCCAAGTATGATGATGAAAAATGAAATGCACACAATGTAACACAACAAGTATAGCAAGTAAAGTAAACAAGACAAGATTGCACAAGTAGAGGGTTAGTTCTCAAGCAAATAATTCAAGACAATATAAAGCAAGAGAAATTGAAAGCAAGAATAACGCAAAGGCAATCGCAAACAAGATGATTTGTTTCGAGGTTCGAGCACACTTGCTCTAGTCCCCGCCTTCACCTCCGTGAAGGGTTTCCACTATCCACCGAGGATGCCTTTACAATTGGTCTACCGAAGACTGAGCACCGAGCTCCACCAAGTACAAAGGGCCTCTACCGAAGAGGTTGCTCCACAAGGAAAGGATTACAAGAACAAAGTGATCACCAACAAGATCACTACACTTTTCTCAAAACTCTTTTACAAACACTCTCACTTCAATTACAAATTCACTATAGAATGAGTATAGGATTTTGGCTCTATGAAGTGTGGTGAGAAAAACTTCAGTTGTAGAGTGATATTAGCAATCAAACACAACTGAAAAACTAGCTCAAAAGGAATTGAAATGAAAGCTTTAAACTCTTTCTTTTCTCTTTTGAAAACAATGCAAACTTGAGGATTTTTCTTTTTGAAATGCAAGAGAGACTTCTCTCTATTTATAGGCTTAGAAATTAGGTTAAAAACAATTTCTTTTTGTCTTATTTTCTCTGAAAAAGCTCCCCAACAACTCTCCAAAAATCTGTTAAAGCAGAAAAAGAAAAACAGATTTTCAGAATTGCCCAAAGAGGAAAGAGCCGTGGCTATGTTGCAGGCTTGGCGGTCGACCGGTCCGGTCGACCGCCAGCCCTGCTGGAAAGAGCCGTTGGCTCTCGGTCGACCGGTCCGGTCGACCGACCCAAAAGGAGGAAACACAGTTTCCTTCTTCCGGTCGACCGGTCGGTCGACCGAAATATCCCGAGAGCAATCTGCTCTCCGTCGGTCGACCGGTCCGGTCGACCGACGGACATGCACAAACAGTGCATGTCCAGACACATTGCCGGTCGACCGGGCCGGTCGACCGATGTTGCCTGAAACTAAAAAACTGGGCTGTTTGAGTTAGAAAAAATTTGAAAATTATTTTAAAAATACATATAGCTAAGTATTATGCAGAAAATAGTTTATACACATGTTTTAAACAAGATTTTCAAGATAAAGCTTTGGTACATGTATATATAAACTAAGGCATAAAACTTAGAAATAAACAATTTCAAAAAACAAACAAATGTGTGTGCAAATCCTAGAGCCAAATTTCATATACTCAAACTTTAAATTCTATTTCTTACAATGATTCTAAGACTTCAAGATCTTCAATAGGCTTCTTCATATGATCTTCAAGACTTGTTCCTTGAGCCCAATTGAGTTGACTTGAGTCCAAATCCTTGTATTTGTGAGAGAAGACTTCTAGAATGAATAGAAATCTGAAACACACTTAAACAACAAATGTTATTAGTACAAATAACTAATATGTTTTGTAATCATCAAAATACACTAATCATGGGTGATTGTAACCTTGGGCCAACAATCTCCCCTTTTTGATGATGACAAAACATATAGGTTATTTAAATAAACATGGAAGAGGAGTTTGAAAAACTCCCCCTCAAATAATGCTATGTATAAAAATTGACAAATAATGCTACGTATAAAAATTTGACTATGGAAGCACAATACATAAAGCATTCAATGTACAAAGATTTTGTCAAAAACTTAAATAAACAAACTTTCTTTTTCTTCATAAAATAAAACTCAAATAATATCAAAACTAAATATCAAACTAAATTTATTCTCCCCCTTTTTGTCATACATCAAAAAGGGTTAAAACACCAATTGGAAAAAAAAAATTTATTTTTAAGAATCTATAATGCAAACATTCAACTCACCACAAATAAATGAAAATCTAGCATAGTCTAAAGGTTTAGTAAAAATATCGGTAAGTTGAAAATCGGTAGAAACATAATCAATATAAATATCACCTTTTCATAATGATCTCTAAGAAAGTGATACCTAATGTCAATGTGTTTGGTTTTACTATGTTGATTTGCATTTTTTGTCATGTGAATAGTACTAGTATTATCACAAAATATTTTAACATGATCAAAAGTAAATCATAGTCAAGGAGAGTATGTTTCATCCAAAGAACTTGTGCACAACAAGTCCGGCCGCAACATACTCCGCCTCGGCGGTTGATAGGGCTACCGAATTTTGCTTTTTGGAAGACCAAGATACAAGACAATTACCTAAGAATTGACATGTTCCACTTGTGCTCTTCCTATCTACCCTACAACCCGCATAGTCGGCATCCGAAAAACTCTTCATTTCAAATAATCCGGTTTTAGGATACCATAAACCCATTTCAATAGTGCCCTTAAGGTATCTAATTATGCGTTTAACCGCAATTATATGAGATTCTTTAGGACAAGATTGAAAACGTGCACAAAGACAAACGGAAAACATAATATCCGGCCTACTAGCCGTCAAATAAAGCAAGCTACCAATCATTCTTCTATAAAGTTTAATGTCTACACTTTTACCTTGTTCATCCTTGTCAAGCTTTGTAGTGTTGCCATGGGAGTTTTGCTTACTTTCGATCCTTCAAGCCCAAACCTTTTGATTAGTTCCTTTGTGTACTTGGCTTGATTGATGAAGATCCCATCCTTCTTTTGCTTGATTTGGAGTCCAAGGAAATAGTTGAGTTCCCCCATCATAGACATTTCGAATTAATCCTTCATGCATGACTCAAAAGCTTTGCAAAGAGATTCATTAGTAGAACCAAAATAATATCATCCACATAAATTTGCACAATAAGAATATCTTTTCTACATGTTTTGTAAACAAGGTGTGTCAATTTTTCCTTTCTTAAAACCATTTGAAGTTAAAAATGAAGAAAGTCTTTCATACCAAGCCCTAGGGGCTTGTTTTAAACCATAAAGAGCTTTATCTAATTTAAAAACAAAATCCGGATGTGTAGGATCAACAAACCCGGGGGGTTGTTCAACATACACCTCCTCTTCAATAAATCCATTTAGAAAAGCACTTTTAACATCCATTTGAAATAATTTGAAATCTTTATATGAGGCAAATGCTAGTGTCATCCGTATGGCTTCAAGCCGTGCTACGGGTGCAAAGGTTTCTTCAAAATCGATTCCTTCGATTTGAGTGTAACCTTGGGCAACTAACCTAGCTTGTTTCTAACTACATTACCCGATTCATCCAACTTGTTCTTAAAGATCCACTTAGTACCAATTGTTGGTCTATCGTGGGGCCTAGGAACAAGGTGCCAAACTTGGTTGCGCTCAAATTGATTGAGCTCCTCTTGCATGGCTAGCAACCAATATGAATCGGTCTCGGCTTCGAGCACATTTTTGGGTTCAATATGAGAAATGAATGCATAGTTACCACAATAGTCATGAAGTCTAGAGCGAGTAGTTACCCCTTTTGATACTTCCCTATGACAAGGTCCTTGGGATGATGTGGATTGTATCTCCAATCCTTTGGTAGTGGTTGAGTAGGCTCCACCTCATGTGTTTGATTTTCATTCCTTGTGCCTCTTCCACTTTTGCTTTGCCTTCATCATCCTATGGTTTGTCTCCCATAGTAGAAGCATCCTCCAAGGTCACTTTCTCCAAACCTTCATCCAATGCATCTATTTCTACAACATTCTTAACAAACTGTTAGATTCCTCAAACTTAACATGAATAGACTCTTCAATAGTCAAAGATGATCTAATGAAAACTCTATAAACTTTACTAGTGTTTGAGTAACCTACAAAGATAGCCTCATAAGATCTAGCATCAAATTTTCCTAAATTATCTTTTGTATTTAAAACAAAACATTTGCATCCAAAAACTTTGAAATAAGAAACATTGGTTTTCTAGAAAAATACATTTCAAAAGAAGTTTTAGTTGTATTTTTACACAAGAAAACACGATTAGATATGTAGCATGATGTATTAACGGCCTCGGCCCACAAATAATGTGGTAGACCATATTCATTAAGCATTGTCCTAGCCATCTCTTGTAATGTTCTATTTTTCCTCTCAACTACTCCATTTATGTGTGGAGTTCTAGGACAAGCCAATTCATGCTTTATTCCATGTTCTTCACAAAAAGTAATAAAGGAAAGGTTAATGAACTCACCTCCTCTATCACTTCTTATTCTTAAAATTAAAGATCTTTTCTTTTTCTACTCTTTTCTTAAAAGTTTGGAAATAGGAAAATGCTTGGCTTTTATGTTCAAGAAAGAAAACCCATGTAAATCTTGAAAAATCATCAACTAAAACAAATGCAAATCTATTCCCACTTAGACTTTTGGTTTGTGTAGGGCCAAATAGATCCATATGGATTAACTCCAAAGGACGTGATGTCATGATATCCTTAATTGACTTGAAAGAAGACTTAGTTTGTTTCCCAAATTGACATGCGTCACAAAACGGTCCTTTTCAAAATTCAAGTAAGGAATACCTTTCACCATTTCCTTTGTATTTAACCTAGAAATGTGATCAAAAGAAATATGCCCTAATCTCCTATGCCAGAACCAAGAGTCATCATCGAGGGCTTTCAAACAAGTAATATTACAAGACATATTAACATATCAATCATATAAACATTACTTTCACGAAAACCGGAAAAACACACAAATATTAGAAGTTCTATCAATAACTTTACAAGCAACATTATCAAAAACAATATCAAAACCTTTATCACAAAGTTGACTAACACTCAAGAGATTATGCTTGAGACCATCAACTAAAACTACATTTTCAATTAAAGGAGAGGTGCCAAGTTTTACATTACCAATACCGATGATTTTACCCTTGGCGTCATCTCCGAAGGTGACGGTGCCACCTTCATGATATCTTGATAGGGTTGCAAAGTTGTTGATGTCCCAAGTCATGTGCCTTGAGCAACCGCTATCAAGATACCACAATCCTCTACGTCGTTGGGATTTGGAAGGTACCTACATCATTTAACATAATTGTTGATTTTGGTACCCAAACTTTCTTGGGTCCTTGAAAGTTAGTGCCTCGAACCCAAACATTATGACGTGATATGTTTAATCTATCATAGCAAAAATTGGCTAAGTGCCCTTTCCGTCCACAATGTGAACATGAGAACACTCTACCATACATGAATGCATGATGTGTATGTGTAGTGTGAGCATGTTTGGGTTTTGCCATGTTGTTTAGGTTGTGTAGCATGAACATGAACATGAGCATGAGCATTTTTCTTTGGGGCTTGTTTCTTAGGAAACATAGCCTCAATTTCTTTTTGTTAAACTCACAATCTTTCAAAACAACACTTAATGAGTCTAATCTTTCCTTAAGCATAGAAACTTCATTAGAATCAATTAGTGGGGCCTTACCTTTGCAAGAAATCTTATATTTTTCAAAATCATTTTTGGTAGTGGCCAAAGTGGAAACCAAATCATCTTTTTCTTTGTAAGAGTGAAAACTTGAAGACTTAAAGATCATTATCCTTTTTCATTTTAAGATACTTTTTCTTTAAGAAATCATAGTTTTGTGACAACTCAACAAAAGCTCTTCTAACACATCCATAGAAAGTTCATTATCATGAGATGGGGAAGAGGTTACCTTGCTTGTGCCTTCATTAGCCATGAAGCACATGTTGGCGGTGTCTATTTCTTCCTCGGATTCGGTCTCCGAATCCCACGTTGCCTTCATAGCCTTCTTCTTGTAGGGCTTCTTTGAAGTGGAGGGCTTAGCTTTGTCCGGACACTCCGCCACAATGTGTCCGGGCTTTGGCAATTGAAGCACACAATCTTCCTTTCTTCTTTGCCTCCTTGCCATCTTCTTCTACTTGGTACTTCGCCTTGTTGTACATCCTCCGGACATTCTTAACAAGGAGTGAGAGCTCCTCATCATCTTCTTCTTCATCGTCTTCATCGGAGTGTGTAGCTTGACTCTTGAAGGCGATAGTCTTCTTTTTGGAAGGAGCCATTCCTCCCTTGCTTTCCTTTCCATCTCATGGGTTTTGAGGTTCCCAATGAGACCTATGAGCTCCATCTCTTCATTGTCGTTGAGTTCCTTCAAGGTTGTAGCTTTAACTTCCCATGAAGGAGGAAGAGCTCGGATGATTTTCCTTACTCTTTGATCATTGTTGATATCTTCACCTAAAGAAGAGAGTCCATTAGTAATCTTTGTAAATCTTGTAACCATATCATCTATGGTTTCATTTCTTGCATGCTAAATGTTTCATATTGAGACCGAAGAAGGTCAATCTTAGCCTTCTTTACTTGTGAGGTCCCCTCATGAGTGACTATCAAGTGTGACCAAATCTCAAATGCGGATTTGCAATGGATAACCCTAGAAATGTCATCATCATTAAGGGCTTGTAGGAGTGCATAATGAGCTTTGGCATTGGCATCGAATTCCTTAGTCTCTATTTCGGACCAAGTGGATTCGTCACCGGGGGGTACACTAAAGGACTTAGTCACGGCCTTTGCAACTCGGCTACCTAGAGATTGCAAAAACACGATCATCTTAACTTCCATATGGGAAAGTTAAGTCCATCAAACTTAGGAGGGGTCTTAATTCCATCGGCCATTTTTATTATATGAAAATGAAATGATTAGCAAATTAGGATCTTCTCTAAGGTGGTTAAACCAAATCCTAGAGTCCAAGCTCTGATACCAATTGAAAAACACCTAGAGGGGGGTGAATAGGTGTGAATGCTAATCTAATGATTTTATAAACTTTAATTAAATGAGTGATGCAACGATCTCTCAAAACACGACTAAGAGCCGAATACCCCTGCGAGGTTCTGAACTCCTTCCTCCCAATTCCCTTAAAAATAGGTTAGAGGTGCGCAATGCAACCGTGTTGTATGAGGTGTGATCGATCAATGCCAAGTATGATGATGAAAAATGAAATGCACACAATGTAACACAACAAGTATAGCAAGTAAAGTAAACAAGACAAGATTGCACAAGTAGAGGGTTAGTTCTCAAGCAAATAATTCAAGGCAATATAAAGCAAGAGAAATTGAAAGCAAGAATAACGCAAAGGCAATCGCAAACAAGATGATTTGTTTCGAGGTTCGAGCACACTTGCTCTAGTCCCCGCCTTCACCTCCGTGAAGGGTTTCCACTATCCACCGAGGATGCCTTTACAATTGGTCTACCGAAGACCGAGCACCGAGCTCCACCAAGTACAAAGGGCCTCTACCGAAGAGGTTGCTCCACAAGGAAAGGATTACAAGAACAAAGTGATCACCAACAAGATCACTACACTTTTTCTCAAACTCTTTTACAAACACTCTCACTTCAATTACAACTTCACTATAGAATGAGTATAGGATTTTTGGCTCTATGAAGTGTGGTGAGAAAAACTTCAGTTGTAGAGTGATATTAGCAATCAAACACAACTGAAAAACTAGCTCAAAAGGAATTGAAATGAAAGCTTTAAACTCTTTTCTTTTCTCTTTTGAAAACAATGCAAACTTGAGGATTTTTCTTTTTGAAATGCAAGAGAGACTTCTCCTCTATTTATAGGCTTAGAAATTAGGTTAAAAACAATTTCTTTTTGTCTTATTTTCTCTGAAAAAGCTCCCCAACAACTCTCCAAAAATCTGTTAAAGCAGAAAAAGAAAACAGATTTTTAGAATTGCCCAAAGAGGAAAGAGCCGTTGCTATGTTGCAGGCTTGGCGGTCGACCGGTCCGGTCGACCGCCAGCCCTGCTGGAAAGAGCCGTTGGCTCTCGGTCGACCGGTCCGGTCGACCGACCCAAAAGGAGGAAACACAGTTCTTCTTCCGGTCGACCGGTCCGGTCGACCGAAATATCCCGAGAGCAATCTGCTCTCCGTCGGTCGACCGGTCCGGTCGACCGACGGACATGCACAAACAGTGCATGTCCAGACACATTGCCGGTCGACCGGGCCGGTCGACCGATGTTGCCTGAAACTGAAAAACTGGGCTGTTTTGAGTTAGAAAAAATTTGAAAATTATTTTAAAAATACATATAGCTAAGTATTATGCAGAAAATAGTTTATACACATGTTTTAAACAAGATTTTCAAGATTAAAGCTTTTGGTACATGTATATATAAAACTAAGGCAAAAACTTAGAAATAAACAATTTCAAAAACAAACAAATGTGTGTGCAAATCCTAGAGCCAAATTTCATATACTCAAACTTTAACATTCTATTTCTTACAATGATTCTAAGACTTCAAGATCTTCAATAGGCTTCTTCATATGATCTTCAAGACTTGTTCCTTGAGCCCAATTTGAGTTGACTTGAGTCCAAATCCTTGTATTTGTGAGAGAAGACTTCTAGAATGAATAGAAATCTGAAACACACTTAAACAACAAATGTTATTAGTATAAATAACTAATATGTTTTGTAATCATCAAAATACACTAATCATGGGTGATTGTAACCTTGGGCCAACAACTTGCTATGTACATGCTTGATAGGTTAACACTTGACATGCTATTACTTAATACCTGTCATTTATATGCTAATACCTAGCACTAGTCTGTATCACTTGACAACTGTTATGTTATCCCCTGACACCTGACATGCTACTACTTGACAAATGCTCTTTGTTATGACATGACTTGTCACCTGCCTCATATCACCCTCCTATCATGCTATCACTTGACACCTGACATGATATACTTGACTCTTATAATTATCACGATAGCGGAAATGATGACCTTACATTTTTATTACAATTGATATATTCTAGTACAAACAGTACTCCTGATACACCTGTATTCTTGATATTCCTGGCGTGTTCCTGCTCATTTCCGAAATTTGATAATTATCTAATAAATCATAAAACTGGACAACTTACATCGGGTCAGGGAAAACTCACAGATATCAATACATGTTCATGTTTATAGTGGTATTAGGTATGTTGTGTAACTAAAACTTCTAGTCTGACCTGAGGGCCTCTAGGCGACGGAGGGGAGTGCTAACTCCCTCCTGGTACCATCTGAAAATGGCATCCTATAAAACCCTTCTGTAGGCCTTGCGGCCGGGTTCCATGCACCAACAATGGAATACCCTGGACTGTGATCCTAAGCATATACGGGACCCACTGTAAACATTGTTCGTTGATACACCTGTTGGTTTTAATAACAATCTTGCTTTACTCAGATGTGGATATATGTGTGTTGGGACGTCAGTTCACATATCTAGACATCTGGGAAGACGAGTAATAATAATACTAAAAGATGCCAACTATGTATCTGATGTATGCTTTGCCGAGTTTGCTTCCATCGGTTTTACTTCAGATTTTCAGTTTTATGATTATTGTACTAGAGCTGCTTACATCCTGCTTTGCCACTTGTGTTTATCCACCAGTCTGCTGCTCTTATCTTATCATACCATGAATATTCCTTGCTTGATATTACTTGCTATATATCTACCTGCTTCTGTATGCTTGTACTCAGGACACGGTTTTCAATGCATGTTTATGATTCGGATCTATCGATACACGTATGCTTATCTATGCAAGCTATTTGGAATTAGCATCACCACTTGCCAGGGAGTTCTGACTCCCCTGGATCCTCAGTCCAGGTCTCAGATCTTGGAGCTTGTGGATCCTCCAGTTGCTGACCTGAGAGATGCAGAGGTAGCGTGGATCATCGGTAGACCGTCTGGAGCCCTATCCTTCTAGCCCCCCTACGCGTCTCTCGAGTTTTCCTTTTGTAAACTTGTTAGTGCCATTTGTACTGTTATACTTGTATATCTCTTTGTATTCTCGCTTTGCGCCTATCAGTGATGTAATATTCTTTTAATATTGTGTAACATCTGGTGATAACTTTGTAATTGTACTTATATGTTGGAAAGTATAATGCACCACGTGCTTCTGTACTCTGATTCTTGCTTATACTAATGCTTAGTGTATATACGTGAGGGTATTTCTAACTTGTGTATATACGTCATAGTAACGTCTCCGTACCCGCGGGATCGGGGCGTTACAGGATGGTATCAGAGCCTAGGCTCTCACATCCTTAGTACATCCAGATGGGAAATTAATGGTAAAGAAATTTGTAACTGGAATGCATGAGTCCCTGTTATCTATTCTTTCTTGATCATCCTTCCTTTGATTCCTAATCCCTTCCATCTTTCCACTGTTTTGGTTTTTCAAAGCCTTTATACCAACTTAAGATATGCATAGACTAGAGAGGTAGCGACTGGTTCTGAATGAAGTTATTATATGATTTCTTCGGCCAATTCTATGAAGCTCGAGTATTCTCAAAATTGATCCACGATCGGGTTATCTTTTAGAAGTCGGTAATCGGGTTTTTCTATAGTTATGCTTTATTCTTGGCTATATTCTTCATAGTGATCGATGCATAATCTTCGAAATTCTTAACTATCGATCTTCTTATTTATGCTCAGTATTATTAGGGTTTTCTTTATCTTCAGTATTCTGGCTTATTCTCAGTATAGCCGGAATTTTATTGCAAAGCAGTGTTATTAGGTCAATATTATTCAACATCGTTCGAAGGTTTATACAGCAGGAAGTGCTGAAGATGTCGATATTTTGGTTATCGTTCAGTCGACTTAGGAGCCCCACCTACAGTAATTCATATCTTAATTTGTATAATTCCTGTCTACGTCCTCTTTATGTTCATTTTACCCCTTATCAAAATTACAAGGACATAATTTTTGTAAGGTGGATGGAATGTAACACCGCGCTCCCGGAATACGTAATTAGTTGCATATTCAGATTTTTCAATCATATTTTTTGATTTACAACCTATATTTGTTTTGTATTATGAATTATTTATAAATTTTGATTCTCGAATTTTTAATTTACAAACGGAGTTGAATTTCTCGAAACAGTTTTCACATTATTTCTTAAAATCACATTCTATCTAAATACTTTTTCTGAGATTTTTCTGAATTTATCAAAATTTCACCGGATTTGGTGTTGGCCAGTATCGACGGTTGACTCCAGTATCAAAATTTCCACCAGATTTTTTCTATCTGAATATTTTACAATTGGAATTAAATTTCTAAATTCTGCTTCACATTACTTCTTACAATCATATTTCTCCTTTAATGCATTTTTTGAGATCTTTCAGAATTTATCAAAATCCAGCCGAACCGGTGTAGACCGGTATCGACGGTTGACTCCAGGGTTTTAATCTGAAAATGGGATTTATTTCTAAAAACCGATTTCGTATTATTTCTCAGGGTGATGTTTTCTACCTCTAAGAATTTTTGAAATTTTTTCTAAACAGTCGATATTTCCCGACTTTATTATAATATTATATTTTTGAAATTTCCTTTTCTTTCTTCTTTCTTTCCTTTTCTTTTCTTTTCCCACTGATTCCACCAACTGCCACCTCACTTCCCTTTCATTAACTCCCCTCTCCCATCCATCACATCCATCCATCTTCCCTCTTTTCTTTTCTTTTTCTTTTCCTTTTTTTCCTTCTCTCTTCTTTCTTCCTTCTCATTTTCTCCTCCTTTCTCTTCTTCTTCTCCAATTGGCGGCATCCAAGGGCCACCTCCGGCCAATGTTGCCGACGAAGGAAGACCCCTACTCCGGCCATCTCTCCCCCATCTCCTTCCCTCTCCACTATTTCCGAAACCAACACCCCAACCTCCACCTTCTTCCTTTACAAAACCACCATCATCTCCTCCTTCTTTTCTTCCTACAATCACCACCACAAATCCATCTCCACCAATTCCACCACCCTCACAACACCCTACTTCTCCTCTTACCATCTCCTTCAATTCCTCCATCACCACCCAAAATCACCGCCAAAATCACTATCCCCACCAACACTGCTACTTTTCCCTGCCTCCAAACCCAAAAATACAAACCTCTCTTTCCACTCTCTTTTTTGGGGTGGCCAGGGTGGGCGCCACCGGCGGCCGAGAGCGGCCAGGGCCCTCCTGGCGCCCTGTGCGTGGACATGTTGCCCCCTCTTTCTGTCTCTCTCTCTTTCTCTTCCTCTCTCTACTCTCTCTCCTCTCTCTACAATTTCTCTCACTTTCTCTACTATTTCTTTTTCTCTCTCTGACTCCTCCTTTCTCTTTTTCTCTCTCTGACTCCTCCTTTCTCTCTTTACATTTTCTCTCTCTAAATCTCTTTTTCTCTCTAGATTTCTCTCTACCTCTCTCTTCCCTTTCTAACTCTTTCTCTCTTCTCTCTCCTCTTCTCTTCTCTCTCTAAAATAATTATATATATATATTATATTTGTGGCACGTGCACAAGTTCTGGGGATTTTAGAGTTTTCAGCTTTTTCGGAGATTTAGGCGAGTGTTCTCAGCTTGATTTGGTTTTTCCCGCTTCGTCGGGTCGACGTGTATTTTATTATGTATTTAAATGTATTTTGTATTGGGCGGTGCCCCTGTATTTGTATGTGGCCAAGTGCCTGTGATTGTACTTGTCTATGCCTGTGACGAATGCTTGTAGTAGGGTAATTTACTTCTTGCACATATACCATGTATGTGATGTACTTTTTACTGCTTTATACCATGCATGTCCAACCCTTCATGATCGTTAGCCTTCGGGCTCTCTACTTGGCCTCCGGGCTCTATCAGCTTTCGGGCTTTCTACTTTGCCTCCTGGCCCTATCAGCGTCCGGCTTCTCCACACAATGGTAGATTAGGAATTATCATGATTTTTTGTATGCTCGTGTGGTACTAACATCTATGCAGGTACTTTCGTACCGACTCTGGGTTTCTACCCCTCCCGGATTGCCTATCCAATAGTTCTGGCCTGTACCATGATGGGTTTCGTGGTAGTTACCGAGAGTGCGCTTAGACCCCATTCGTACTTAGCCTCCGGGGCTCTCGCCCACTACCTCGAAAGAGAAGTGCGCTTAGACCGTCATGTCTTTCAGCTCCGCCTGGTAGGTATGCTTAGCGCTCAGTGCTTTACCATTAGATTCGTCTAAGGGAGATGTTGCAGATTTTTTACTCGCACTTTAAGCCGAGTTATCCCAGTAACCTCGCCAGGCGCTCTAGTGTTAAACACTATTTGTTGTCCGTACCTCCAGCTTACTCAGCTCCGCTTGATTGTGCTCAGCTATTACTCAATCACTTGCCATGTACATGCTTGATAGGTTAATACTTGTCATGCTTTTACTTAATACCTACATTTACATGCTAATATCTAACACTAGTCTGTACCACTTTACAACTGATGTGTTATCCCCTGGCACCTCACATGCTACTACTTGCCAAATGCTCCTTGTTATGACATGACTTGTCACCTTCCTAATATCACCCTCTTGTCTGCTATCACTTGACACCGACATGATATACTTGACTCTTATAATTGTAAATCACCTAGAGGGGGGGTGAATAGGTGATAATGCTAATCTAGAAACTAAATGCGCTAAATGTGGAAGCTTAAAACAAATTTGCACAAATACTTAGTACAACCAACAAGTGTAGCCGAATTCCCGTGAAGGGCTCTGGACTAACTCCTCTTGATTCCCCTAGATATGGGTTGAGGTGCTATATGAAGCTCTTGTGGTTAAGTACAAGTGAGGCACACACAAACAAGCCAAGCATATAAGGATGATAAGAATTATGAAATAATGCAAGGCACAACACAAGTATGAATGATATGGCAATATGAATAATACAATGCACAAATAAAAGAGATAGAGTTAAGAGACAATGGATCAAACGCAAACACAAAGATATGTTCCGAGGTTCGAGCCCCTAGCTCTACGTCTCCGCCTTACTGAGAAGGATTTCTAATCCACTAAAGGAGTACCGAACTCCTCTCTCAACCTTACAAAGCCACTGAGGCAATACAACCACAATCCACCTCTACCGAAGAGGGATAAGGCCCGTAGCCAACAACAAACACAATCACCTCTACCGAAGAGGGATCCAAACACCACTCCGATCAACCTCTACCAAAGAGGGATACACAAATAAAGGAGGGTTCACAACTAGGAGGCTCAACAACCTCAAACAATTTCTTTTCCACAAAACAATGATCCTAATAGAATAGGATAGTAGATATAGCTCAAGTGTGAAAAAACTAGGTGTTGGAAAACAAAAACTCAAAGAAAAATACTTGGGAAAACTCTTGTAAAAGATAGAAAATGAAAACCAAGACAAATCTCCCAAAATACTCTTTTCTTTGATTTTTCTAAAAACCTAAAACAAAATAAAGATAGATCTTTTTGGCACTAAAACTCTTTTGAAAACTTGTTTAAAACACTTGTATATCAGAGAAATTTTAGCTCTTAAAATCATGGTTAAAACCATGAAGAGATGGGGTATTTATAGGCCAAACCAGAAACTAGCTGTTAGGCTGATCTGGCAGCCAGACAGGCCTGCGGTCGACCGGCCCGGTTGACCGCCAACGTTCAGAAAAAATGACCGTTAGGGCATCCGGTCGACCGTCCGGTCGACCGCCCAGATACAGAGAGCAAAGCTCTCTGGTCCGATCGGCGCCCGGTCGACCGTCCCTGTGTCTGTCAAACGTGCACAACCCTGTGCACGTCGGTCGACCGCAAGGGTCGACCGGCCTTTGGTGCGGTCGACCCGTGCGGTCGATCGACCTGGCCTGTCAGCCACAGTCCTGGGTCAGAAACACATGTTAAAAATATTTCTAAAAAATCTTTTAAGTCTTGTAAAAATGCCCAAAAATAGTTTTATCATTTTGCATTGATATATAAACATGTGATAAAAAGTTTAGCTAAAATATCAAGCATATGAAACTATTTTTGTGTTTAAACATTTTTACCAAAAACCAAAACTTGTATTTTATCAAACTTTGATTTTTCAATACATGAATAGGATAGTCAAAATAAGTTTGTCTAAAAGTTAAGCATGCATGTATAGAAAGAATACATCTACTATACATAAACCAATTAAACTTGTTTTGATCAATCTATTCATGAAAACAAATATCGGTTAAACTAAAACCGAAAAAACCATAAAACGTGTGTGTTGTGCACTTGAGCATATCAACTATTCTTATCTTTACAAATGGATCTAAAACACACTAAACTATGGATACCTAAGTCTTCTTGACGATCTTCCATCTTCAAGTCGACTCGGTCCAAACTCCGTGATCCAACGAGCATGGCTATGTATCATCTTGACGCTCGGGCTCGGGAATCACCAAGTGAAGCCTTCCAAACTCATCTTTTTGAAGCAATCACCAACTAATATCTTGTTACATGATCTGAAACTAAAATCACAAGATTATTAGTAAACATAACTACATGAGTTAATCATCATCAAAACTAGAGAGGAAGGCCTCCGGGCCAACAATAATTATCACGATAACGGGAATGAAGACCTGACATTTTGATTACAACTTGAAATATTCTAGTACAAATAGTACTCCTGGTACACCTGCATTCTTGATATTCCTGGCTTGTTCCTGCTCATTCCTGAAATCTAATAATTATCTAATAAACCATAAAACTGGACAACTTACATCAGGTCGGGGGAAACTTGCGAATATAAATACATATTCGTGTTTACAGTGGTATTAGGTAAGTTGTGCAACTAAAACTTCTGGTCTGACCTGAGGGCCTCCAGGTGACCGAGGGGAGTACTAGCTCCCTCCTTCCTGGTACCATCTGAAAAGAGCATCCTATAAAACCCTTCTGCAGGCCTTGCGGCCACTTTCATACACCAACAATGGAACACCCTGGACCGTGATCCCGAGCATGTACGGGACCCACTGTAAATATTGTTCGTTGATACCCCCGTTAGTTTCCAATAACAATCTTACTTTACTCAGATGTGGATATATGTGTGTTGGGATGCCAGTTCACATATCTAGACATCTGGGTAAGATGAGTAATAATAATACTAAAAGATGCCAACTATGTATCTAATGTATGCTTTGCCGAGTTTGCTTCCATCGCATTTTACTTCGGATTTTCGGTTTTAAGATTATTGTACTAGAGCTGCTTACATCCTGCTTTGCCACTTGTGTTCTATCCCACCAGTCTGCTGCTCTTATCTTATCATGCCATGAGTAATCCCTACTTTATATCAATTGCTATATATTAACATGCTTCTATATGCTTGTTCTCACATGATTTTCAATGCATGTTTATGATTCAGATTTATCGCTACACGTGTGCTTATCTATGCACGCCATTTGGAATTAGCATCACTACTCGCCGGAGAGTTCTGACTCCCTGGTCCTCATGTTCAGGTCTCAGAACTTTGGGCTTGTGGATTCTCCCAGTTGCTAACCTGAGAGGTGCAGCGGTAGCATGGATCATCGGCAGACCGTCTGGGGCTATCCTTCCAGCCCCTATGCGTCTCTCGAGTTTTCCTCTTGTAAACTTGTGAGCGTCATTTGTACTGTTCATACTTGTATATCTTCTTGCATTCTCGCTTTGTGCCTATCAGTGATATAATATTCTTATAATATTTGTCACATCTGATAATAACTTTATAATTGTACTCATATGTTGGAATGTATAATGCGCCACGTGCTTCTGTACTTTGATTCTTACTTGTACTAATGCTTAGCGTATATACGTGAGGGTATTTCTGACCTGCGTATATATGTCGCAATAGCGTCTACCATGGGATCGGGGCATTACATGATGGTATTAGAGCCTAAGCTCTCACATCCTCAGTACGTCCAGATGGCAAATTAATGGTAAAAAAATTTGTAACTGGAGTACATAAGTCCCGGTTATACAAGTCAACTACAAGTACAGAGTTATCTATTCTTTTTTGATCATCCTTCCTTTGATTCCTAATCCCTTCCATCTTTCGACTGTTTTGGTTTTTCGAAGACTTTATACCAACTTAAGATATGGATAGACTAGAGAGTTAGCGGCTGGTTCTGAATGAAGCTATTATATGATATCTTCGGATAACTCTATGAAGCTCGAGCATTCTCAGAATTGATCCACGATTGGTTATCTTTCAGAAATCGATATTTGGGTTTTTCTACAGTTATTCTCTATTCTTGGCTATATTCTTCAGAGTGATCGATGCCTGGTCTTCAGAATTCTTAACTATCGATCTTCTTTATTTATGCTTAGTATTATCAGGGTTTTCTTTATCTTCAGTATTCTGACATATTCTTGAAGAGCTATCACGTATGCAGTAAAGCTGAAATTCTATTGCAAAGCAGTGTTATCAGGTCAGTATTATTCAACATCGTTTGAAGGTTTATACATCAGGAAGCGCAGAAGATGTCTATATTCCAGCTATTGTTTAGTCGAATTGGGAGCCCTACCTATAGTGATTCATATCTTAATTGGTATAATTCCTGTCCATGTCCTCTTTGTATTAATTTTACCCCTTATCAAAATTTCGAGGACGTAACTTTTGTAAGGTGGATGGAATCTAATACCCCGCTCCCGGAATATGTAATTAGTTGCATATTCAGATTTTCTAATCGTATTTTTTGATTTACAACCTGTATTTATTTTGTATTATGAAATATTTATATAATCGTTTTGCCTTGGATCCGGATTCGTGGACTCGGAGTCAGCCCTATTCTGAACCGGGACCCGATCCTAGGGTATTGCTCGATTTGATCTTTCTGATATTAGATTTGACTGATTTCAGTTTCAAACATAATTTCCCAATATTTTAGATTTTCTACGATTTTCTGGAATTTTTCTGAATTAAATTGAAAATCTTCAAAACCGGTGTCGACCAGTATCGCTGGCCGATTCTCAGATTTTTAATTTATAAACAGAGTTGAATTTCTAGAAACAGTTTTCACATTATTTCTTAAAATAACATTTTCTATCTAAATACTTTTTCTGAGATTTTTTTGAATTTATCAAAATTCCACTGGATTTGGTGTCGGCCAGTATCGCTGGTTGATTCTTGAAGTTTTATTTTACAATCAGAATTAAATTTTTGAATTATGCTTTCACATTATTTCTTACAATCATATTTTCTCCTTTAATGCATTTTTTGAGATTTTTTAGAATTTATCAAAATCCGGCTGAACCGGTGTAGACCAGTATCGATAGCTGACTCCAAGATTTTTAATTTTAAAATGAGAATTTATTTTTGAAAACTGATTTCTTATTATTTCTCAGGGCTATGTTTTCTACCTCTGAGAATTTTTGGGAATTTTTCTAAAATAATTGATATTTCCCGACATTATTATTATATTATATTTTTCGAACTTTCCTTTCTTTCTTTCTTTCTTCCTTCCTTTTCTTTTATTTTCCCACTAATTCCACCAACCGCCACCTCACCTCCCTTTCATTAACTCCCCTCTCCCATCCGTCACCTCCATCCATCTTCCCTCTTTTCTTTTTCTTTTTCTTTTTCTTTTTCCTTATCTCTTCTTTCTTCCTTCTCATTTTCTCCTCCTTTCTCATCATCTTCTTCTTCTCCAGTTGGCCAGCGTCTAAGGGCCACCTCCGGCCACCGTCACCGGCGAAGGAAGACCCAAGTCTGGCCATCTCTCCCCATCTCCTTCCCTCTCCACTATTTTCAAAACCAACACCACCACCTCCACCTTCTTCCTCCACAAAACCAACACCATCTCCTTCTTCTTCTTCTTCCTACAATCACCACCACCAACCCATCTCCACCAATTCCACCACCCTCACAACACCATACCCCCTCCTCCTCCCATCTCCTTCAATTCCTCCACCACCACGCAAAATCACCACCAAAACCATCATCTTCACCAACACCACTACTTTTCCCCACCTCCAAACCCAAAAAACTCAAACCCTCTCTTTCCTTTCTCTTTTTGGGGTGGCCGACGCCACCCCAGGGATGGGCGCCGTTCCGGTGGCGGCTGAGAGCGGCCAGGGGCCCCGCTAGCCCCCTATATGTGGACAGAGGGGGCAATAGCCCCCTCTTTCTTTCTCCCTCTCTTTCACTCTCTCTTTCTCTTCCTCTCTCTACTCTCTCTCCCCTCTCTCTACAATTTCTCTCACTTTCTCTGCTATTTCTCTTTCTCTCTCCTTAGTTTCTCTCTTTCTCTCTCTAACTTCTCATTCCTCTCTCTACATTTTCTCTCTCTAAACTCCCTTTCTCTCTAGACTTTCTCTCTACCTCTCTCTTTCTCTCTCTTCTCTCTCCTCTTTCTCTCTCTAAAAAATTATATATATATATTTTATATGTGTGGCGTGTGCGCAAGTTTCGGGGATTTCAGAGTTTTCGGCTTTTTTGAAGATTTAGGCGAGTGTTCTTGCCTTGATTTGGTTTTTCCCGCTTCGTCGGGTCAACGTGTATGTTATTATGTATTTAAATGTATTTAGTATTGGGCAGTGCCCCTATATTTGTATGTGGCCAAGTGCCTGTGATTGTACTTGTATATGCCTGTGACGAATGTTTATAGTAGGGTAATTTACTTCTTGCACATATACCATACCTGTGATGTACTTTTTATTGCTTTATACCATGCATGGCCAATCGTTAGCCTCCGGGCTCTCTACTTGGCCTACAGGCCCTATCTGCTTTCGGGCTTTCTACTTGGCCTCCGGGCCCTATCAGCCTCCGGGCTTCTCCACTCCACTGTAGTTTAGACATTATCACGCTTGTATGTATGCTCGTGTGGTACTAACATTTATGCAGGTACTTTCGTACCGATTCTGGGTTTTTGCCCACTCTCGGGCTGCCTATCCAATGGTTCTAGACATGTACCGTTATAGGTTTCGTGATAGCTACTGAGAGTGCGCTTAGACCCTGAGCGTACTTTAGCCTCCGGGCTCTCGCCCACTACCTCGAAAGAGAAGTGCAGTCAGACCGTCAGATCTTTCAGCTCCTCCTGGTATGCATGCTTAGCGCTCAGTGCTTTACCACTAGATTCATTTAGGGGAGATGTTGTCAGATTTTCTACTAGTACTTTAAGCCGAGTCGTCCCGATAACCTCGCCAGGCACTCTAGTGTTAAATACTGTTTGCTGTCCGTACCTCCAGCTTGCTCATCTCCGCTTATTGTGCTCAGCTATTACTCTATCACTTGCCATGTACATGCTTGATAGGTTAACACTTGACATGCTATTACTTAATACCTAACACTAGTTTGTGTCACTTGACAACTGATGTGTTATCCCTTGACACCTGACATGCTACTACTTGACAAATGCTCCTTGTTATAACATGACTTGTCACATGCCTAATATCACCATCCTGTCATGCTATCACTTGACACCCGGCATGATATACTTGACTCTTATAATTATCACGATAACGGGAATGATGACCTGACATTTTGATTACAACTTGATATATTCTAGTACAAATAGTACTCCTAATACACCTGTATTCTTGATACTCCTGGCTTGTTCCTGCTCATTCCCGAAATCTGATAATTATCTAATAAACCATAAAACTGGACAACTTACATCGGGTCGGGGGAAACTTGCGGATCTTAATACATGTTCGTGTTTACAGTGGTATTAGTTATGTTGAGCAACTAAAACTTTCAGTCTGACCTGAGGGCCTCCAGACGACCGAGGGGAGTGCTGGCTCCCTCCTTCCTGGTACCATCTTGAAAAAGACATTCTATAAGACCCTCATGTAGGACTTGCAGCAGTTTCATACACCAACAATGGAACACCCTGGACCGTGGTCCCGGGCATGTACGACTGTAAGCATTGTTCGTTGATACCTCCGTTGGTTTTAAATAATAATTTTGCTTTACTCAGATGTGAATATATGTGTGCTGGGACATTAGTTCACATATCTAGACATCGGGTAATATGAGTAATAATAATTATAAAAGATGCCAACTATGTATCCGATATATGCTTTGCCGAGTTTGCTTCCATCGGGTTTTACTTTAGATTTCTGGTTATGATTACTAGAGCTGCTTACGTCCTGTTTTGCCACTTGTGTTCTATCACACCAGTCTCCTGCTCTTATCTTATAATGTCATGAGTATTCCATGCTTGATATCACTTGCTATATATCTACCTGCTTCAATATGCTTGTGCTCACTACACAGTTTTCAATGCATATTTATGATTCGAATTTATCGATATACGTATGCTTATCTATGCATGTTATTTGGCATTAACATCACCACTCGCCGCGGAGTTCTAACTTCCCTAGATCATCATGTTCAGGTCTCAAAGCTTGGAGCTTGTGGATTTTTCTAGTTTCTGAACTGAGAGGTGCAGCGGTAGTGTGGATCATCGTAGACCATCTGGAGCCCTATCCTTCCAGGCTCTATGCGCGTCTTTCGAGTTTTCCTTTTGTAAACTCGTGAGCGCCATTTGTACTATTTATACTTATATATCTCCTTGTATTCTCGTATTTGTGCCTATCAGTGATGTAATATTCTTGTAATATTATGTCACATCTGGTCATAACTTTATAATTGTACTCATATGTTGGAATGTAATGCACCACGCGCTTCTGTACTCTAATTCTTGCTTGTACTGATACTTAGCGTATATACGTGAGGGTATTTTTGACCTGCGTATATACGTCGCAGTAATGTCTCCATACCCGCTGGATCTGGGTGTTACACAAGCTCAAGTTAATTCAAAAATTATCCTATCCTAAATTAGAGATAAAGGAGAAGTCAATCTAAATTAATTTGCTTGATCCCTAAGTAAAGATAAATGAGAGAATTCAAGTTTAAAATTCTGATTTATAAATAACTCATTTCCTAAGTTATCTAGAAAATAAAGTTATTTTAAATTTCAGGATGCAAATAAGGATTCTAAGGATAGATCTCTAGGTGGATGGATAGGGTGAAGCCATGCTCCAAAGCGCGTGCCCAAACTCCACAAAAAGGCTGCCTCACCCACTTTTTGTCATGGGGTTTTCCTATAGCTGCGTGTGTGGAGGTTTAGGGGGAGTATTCTAATGGGATTCTACTACTGGAATCTCCTATAAATACCCCGAAAGAGCAACAAAGAAGAGGTATCTCAGATAATCAAGTTTAGGAATTTCTTTAGATCATATTTTCTTTCTGAATTTCCATTATATTTTGTAGTTTTTACTTTGAGGAAGATTTGTAAAGAATAGAAGGCTTTTGTACTGGATTGGTGACAAATTCAATAAAGGTTCTTATTTTCATATTTCTTTTGCTATTTTTATTTGTGTTTTTCAATTCTAATTTAGTTTCTTTTATTCAACTTTTAAATATCATGCTTAATTCCACCATGAATATAAGTAACTAATTATCTCATAGCATGCTAATCTCTTCACCAACTAAAGCCTAGTTCTATAAAAATAAATTGATTGAACTCTATGCCTATTTGGAACCCTAGAAATAAGTTAATGATTCTTAAAGATTAGTGATGAATTAAGTTAAACTAGTTTTAGGATATACTATTTAATGGTTATTCTTAGTTTATACTTAGATACTTTGATAGCTTAATATTAAGTCTAAAACAACTTTTCTTATGCTATATTTTGACTTTGATAAACTAATGTTTAATCTTATCTAGTGTGTTTTAATTATGGTTTACTTTCTACCTTACTTTTCTTGCTTAAGTTTGAAGCAACACTCTAGGGTTAATCTTTATAGATTTCGTATGATATTTATTCTTAATAGACTAATGCTTAATTGTGTTAGATGATTAGTTGGTTATGACCCCTCCTTTTATTTAAATCAACTCTTTTATAGCCATCATCTATTCTTTTCAAGTTTTACACCAGAGAGAACGTATCGAAAAGCTTGCATTGCATCTCTCCCAGCGGATCGACTCGTTTAACTCTTGCTATAGCGGATTAATTACGAGAAAATAGAAAAATCTCTTAACATTAACTTTTACTTTTTACTCTCTTTTTCTCTGTCAATCAAAATTTTGGCGCCATTGTGATCGGGGCGGAACTAGCACTCAAAACGCGTGTATTATGAAATCAATGTAAAAGCTCGTATGTGCTAATGTTCCCCCGATACTTCCGTTATAGCATTGGCTCAATGGGTCGAATCCACAGGGACGGGAGGCGATAGAAGCATTAACAGTCTTTATTCGCGTTTTATGTTAACAATTCTTCTTTGTTAAAAGAATTAGCAAAAGAAAATAAAAGAAAAGAAAAGAAAAGGAAATCAAGCATGTGGTAGGTTGAGAAGGCGATGAAAACGGCGAAGAAAATAAAAGAGAAGTGGTTTGGAAAACAAAATAGAAAAGAGAATGAAACAAAGGTGAACTAAGAGGATGGTGAAAACATCGATAGCAAAATGAGAAAAAGGGCTTGAAAATGATTTTTAAAACAAAGGAAAATAAAACTCATGGCTACTAACTACTAATTACTCCATTAATCATGCTAACCTCTTAGTGATAGTTGCCTCACATGGATCCTTGGTCATCACTAATCCTTGGCTTCAAGAGACGATATAGAGCATGGCCCATAAGATTGATCTTCTACATTCAAACAACACATCCATACTACTAAGTTGCAAGCTACTTGTTAAATCATCAAAACCGGTTAGAGGTGAGCATGAAATAAAGAAGACATTGCAAGTTAGCAAGTTAGTGAATTAGGTATTAGAAATGTTAGAATGTTAGAATCCATCATCCTGAGCCATCAATGGCTCTTGCAAGAGCAAGGCCTTGTGAGGTTATTAGATTCATGTGGGTTATCAAGTAAGTGGTTAGAAGGTTAGTGGTTAGTAGTTAAATTGCCATGAGAAGAAAAGAAGTTAGCAAAGTATCATGTAGAAGATGGAGGAGATTACATCGGAGAAGAAAGGAGGCACCTTTACATAGATTGTCGCCATCTATTACATTAATCCCTCTCTATCTCTCTCTGAATCTCTCAGCCCTACTACATGAGCTAAAAAGAAAAGAAAATATAAAAGAAATGAAATGAAGAACATCTACCTACACTACCCTAAAAAACAAAAAAACTTCTCCTAAAAACGAAAACTGCTTGCGCTTTGGCCAACTACAGGGCTATTTATAGGCATAGAAGGATTCCAGAAGACGAGACGGGGCCACGCGTCGAAGATCGACGCGTGGCCCCACCATTGGGCCGCAGATCCTCAGCCAAACCAGGGAGTTATCTCCCTAGTTTTGGTGCGGGGATGCGTCAGACTTCGAGTATCTTCCTGGTATATCCTTTTTCTTGTAATTTCGCCCGAATATTCATCTGACATGAGCAAAGGTCTAGGTTCGACGTATCTTCTAGATTTTCCTTTGCTTGGCCTCCAAGAAATTCGGGATTAATTACCATAAAATGGAATTAATTAAGCTCTTATTACTCCTTTGCCCTTAAACTCTGGATTTACCTGCAAGAGAGACCAAAACACGGTTTAGACAGACATTTTATTTATAAATCGATGGGGAAATATGATACAATAATGCAGAATTGTAGACTAATCACATTGCCAGAGAGGGAACAGCGCAGTTCTCTTTGTTTAATAAACCATAATTTCTCTATTTTTGTGTGCAAGTTAGGAGAACAGGGAAATAAATTGCACTTAAGGATATATATGGTTGTGGGACTTTGCATTTTTAGCAGAGCCCCTAAACCTTCAACAAGGCCGCGCAAATGCGACAAAAGCCGCTCAAACGCGGTCTATTGAGTTGACTGCTGACCTATTTTTGTGCAGGGCTGCTTGGAATTGCTTAAATTATTTACTGCAGTTGATAGTTTCTTTGTTTGATAACCCTACATATTTTTAATAAATTAACAGTAAAATATTAGTTGATTAACTTAAAAAAATTTAGACTATTGCATCATAGGCACGCGTTTATTTAAATTCTTTAATTTTTGTTGAAGAGTGCTGCAAACATATTGACTAGTAAGTACCCTTGGCTGATTTACTACTTTTGAGTGAATTCTTTTCTATTTGTTTGTACACATGCACTAGTACATCTTAAGGGTAAAATCCATAAATAACATAAGGTGGGGACGTCATTATCCTTCCTTAGCCCACAAACCATCTTCCTTGTACTCACAATCTAAACCTAATTTAAAATTAACTAGACATTAGCTCTGGGATTAATCAGACTCAGTAGGAGATTGACTAAAGGAGGAAGTTGTTTGAAATTAACTCTTACCAGATTAGTGACTAGGCAGGGGATCGAGAGGAAAAATCTCAAAAGTTGGTGGTTTAGCATAACTAGGCCCATCTTGATGGATACCTCCCACCAATCTTACCACCTATCTAGCCAATTAACTTGTGGTTAAGGTCTACAATATACCTCCCGCAGATAATCTAGAGTTTGGAGTCGTCTAGGTCTAAGCTTACCCTAGAATAGGACTGATTGATTTTTATTTTCTTTTGGTGAATTGGTTTGAATTTATTGTGTATGCAAGTGTGGTCGAGAGACCCAATTACTTGGGATTGACTTGCCACCTCAACCTAACCAAATCATGACAAAATTGATATTGCTAGAAGATAGGTTCTATCCTATTAGGACATCACTTCTATCTTGCATTCAGCTTCCCGAAGATGATAGCAAAAGCTTTGAGATAAAGCCACGATTCATTAACATTCTCCCGAAATACCATGGTCTATAGTCTGAGGATGCATACTTCTTTATAAGAAAATTTGAAGAGGTATCTCGCATGATGAGGACACCACAGTTAGGAGCTGATGCAATAAGATTACGTTTTGTACTTTTCGCCCTCAAGGACCTAGCCAAGAAATGGTTATGCAGTTTAGCAAAAAATTCTATCACAACTTAGGATGATTTCGCAAAGGTCCTCTTAAAAAAGTTATACCCTCTCCATAAGACCGCTCTTATGAAGAAAAACATAATGCAGTGCAAGACTACTGAACCATTTCGAAAATATTTTGAACATTTCAAAGACCTTCTTGTCTAATGCCCTCATTATGGCATAGACAAATGGTGGCTATGCCAAATCCTCTATGATGATCTAGATCAAACAAGACTCTCTTAGAAACCATGAGTCAAGGAAGATTCTTGGAAGTAGATGAACATGAATGGTGAAAAATATATGAAGACCTAACGGAAAAAACCCTCCAATGGGAACTTTCCAACTAGGAATTCCAGCTCTATCTCTTCCTAAAGAGGTCTCCATTTGATAGAGGACTCCGTAGCAACTGAAACTAAACTAGATAATGTAATGTGAAGGCTAGAAGCCATAGAGCTTAGGAATCCCGTTTTGTGAACCAGGTCAGCCCAACATAACCTGTGGGCTGTGCTTACTGTTAAGCTATAAACCATGTGTTCAAAGAGTGTCCCGTATTCATAGCTTATCAAACATTGCCCAAACCTATGAATGCAGCCTTCGCAAGGCCCACCAATAACCCATATTCACAGAAGTACAATCTCGGTTAGAGAAATCACCCAAATTTCTCATAGGCCCAAAACACCAATGATTATCCTAGGCCCAATTTCTCTAAAAATTTCCAACCACCTCATTATCAGTCCAATTTTTCCAATCAAGCTCCACAACCATCCTTCCAAAATCTTACTGCTGATAAGACCGATTTTGAGAAAATTTTGACATCATGCAGATTACGGGACAAGCCTTATCTAGATTAGAGGGTCAAATGAGTCAGCTAACCAGTTTCAAAATTGAAAGGCCCTAAGAGACTTTGCCTAGTCAACCGGTAACAAACCCTAGAAATTTTAGTCGAGCTCATGTGGCTCAAGAGGATACAATGAACCAATGTAATGTGGTTCATATGTTGCAGCCAGGAAAACAAGTTGATAATCAAGTATCAATGCCACTAGACCCAACTCAAACATTCACTCCTAGTTTCACTCCATCCACTTCCGAAGATAAGTTAGTCGAATAAGTGCATAAACCTACAATCCCATTTCCGAATAGGCTTAAGTGGAATAATAATGCACAAATGGACAAATACTTGAGATCTTTAATCAAGTGAAGATTACCGTACCTTTTCTTGATGCAATCCAATAAGTCCCCAGTTATGCCAAATTCTTTAAGGACATGTGCACTAAAAAAAGAAAGACCAATGTACCTAAGAAGGTTTTTCTAGCCACTAACATTAGTGAGCTATTGTCCAACCAAATCTTGGTCAAGTACAAGGATCCCAGTTGTCCCACCATCTCTTGCACAATAGGTCAGATAGAAATTGATCGAGCACTTTTTGATTGGGAGCAAGTATCAACTTACTCCCTTCCTTAGTACACCAACAATTTGGGTTAGGCAAATTTAGCCCAACTCAAGTCACAATCTAGTTAGCTGATCGGTCAGTCAAAGTCCCAAAAGGGAAAATAAATGATGTCCTTATCTGCATAGGAAAATCATCTACCTAGTAGACTTCATTATCTTAGAGACCTAACCAGTCTCTAATTTTAAGTCACAGACTTTCGTCATCTTAGGGCACCCATTCCTAGCAACTGTAAACATAATTATAAATTGTAGAAATGGATCTATGAGATTGACTTTTGGAGACATGACTAAGAAACTCAATGTTTTCAACTTAGAAAAATAACCCTACGATATGGACGATCCACCTTTGAGGTAAACCTTACTGAGTACTTGACAAATGAGTATAGTGAGGAGATAAAACTAGAAGCTGAGTGTGATACCGAGGTGAAATCTGGTGTACTATTGAGTGGGCATTGAGCCCAAGTTCATTAGATCCGAAGCCAACATGCTTGACTCCTCTGTCTATTGAGTCATCTCCTTCTTTAAAGCTAAGATCCTTACCCAAACATCTCAAGTATGTCTACTTAGGTGAACAAGAGACTCTTCCAGTCATACTTGCATCTGACTTGACTGATGGACAAGAAGAGAACCTTATGACAATCCTTAAGAAACATAGGAAAGCCATTGATTGGACAATGACTGACATAAAGGGATTAAGTCTAGCTATAGTTCAACACTGAATCCATCTAAATGAAGAGGCAAAACCAAAGGGGGACTCAAAATGTAGGTTAAACCCTATTATATAAGAGGCTGTTAGAGCTAAAACAGTAAAATTTTTAGATAATGGGATAATTTATCCCATTTCTGACAGTCCATGGGTTAGCCGAGTCTATGCGGTCCCTAAGAAATCGAGTTTTACAGTGGTAGAGAATGAAAATCAAGAGTTGGTACAAATATGACTCCCTACAGAAGTTCGAGTATGCATTGACTATCGGAAATTAAATGCTGCCACTCGCGAAGACCATTTTTCTCTTCCATTTATCAATCAAATATTTGAACGACTGGTTGGCCACGAGTATTATTATTTCTTGGACAGTTACTCGGGGTACAATCAAATCTCCATAGCTCCAGAGGAACAAGAGAAAACACCATTTACTTGTCCATTTGGGACTTTCACTTTTACCGCTGAATGCCTTTTGGTCTATGCAATGCCCCAACGACATTCTAGTGTTGTATGTTAAGCCTATTCTCTAACATGGTCAAAAGATTTTTAGAGATATTTATGAATCATTTCTCTATTTATAGAGACTAATTTGACCAATATCTTCACAATTTAGAACTTGTCCTCGAGTGATGTGTCGAAAAGAATTTGATTTTGAATTGAGAAAAGTGTCATTTATAGGATTGTCCTAGGTCATGAAATTTCTAGAAAAGGGATTAAAGTGGACAAGGCGAAGATAGAGGTCAAGATAGAGCTCATAGCCAAGCTTCCCATACCAAAATGTGTAAAAGACATCCATTCCTTTTTAGGACACGCCTGTTTCTATCATTAGTTCATTAAAGATTTTAGCAAAATTGCTAAACCCTTAACTAGTCTTTTAGATAAGGATGTGCCATTCATTTTTGATGACGAATGTCTTAACGCTTGGAAGAAGCTCAAAATAGAACTTATCTCTGCGCCCATAATTTCTGCCCCGGATTGATCCAAACCATTTGAGATCATGTGCGACACTTTCGATTTTGCCATAGGACAGCGCATAGACAACAACCAACATGTGATCAACTATTCAAGTAGGACTCTTAATGATACCCAATTGAACTATACTACAACCGAGAAGGAATTCTTGCAGTAGCGTTCGTATTGAAAAACTTTTGTTCATACCTACTTGGGACCAAAGCCACCATATTCACTGACCATTCTGCATTTCGATACCTAATTCTCAAGAAGGATGCAAAAGCCCAACTCATTTGTTAGATTCTTCTCCTTCAAGAGTTTGATCTCAAAATTCAATATAAAAAGCGTGTCGAAAATGTCATTGCCGATCACCTGTCTCGTGTTCCAAACGCCCATTTAAACGAATTGCCAATCAACGTTAACTTTCCCGATGAACAACTCTTAGCTACCTTTAGGGAACCATGGTTTGCCGATATAGTCAATTACTTAGTCACAAACTAAACCCCATCTCACTAGTCAAAATAAGATATATATCAGCTCTTGTCTCAAGTCTGATATTTCATTTGGGAGGAACCTTATCTCTTTAAATATTATTCTGACCAAATCATTAGGAGATGTATTCTCTTTGAGAAAGTAAAGAGTGTTCTAGCCTTTTGTCACGAGCTTGCATGCGATGGATACTTTGGTCCCCATAAAATTGCTAAAAAGTATTATAAAGTGGGTTCTATTAGCCCATTTTGTTTAAGGATGCATTCAACTTTTGCAAGACGTGCACAAGATGCCAAACGATAGGTAGAATTTTAAAATGTAACATAATGAGCCTCAACGCAATTCTAGAAGTAGAACTCTTTGACATGTGCGGCATGGACTTTTATGAGACCCTTTCCTAATTTGTTTGGGAACCGAGACATCTTGGTGGCTGTGGATTACTAATCCAAATGGGTTGAAGTCATCTCTTGCAAGACAAATGACTACAAAGTTATTGTTAAGTTCTTGAAAGAAAGCATCTTTTCACGTTTTGAAACCCCTCATGTAATCATTAGTGGCTCACATTTTTGCAATAGAACTTTTGAAGCTCTTATGCAAAAATATGGCATAACACATAATTTATCTACACCTTATCACCCTCAAATCAATGGGCAGGTAGAAGTCTCTAATAGACAAATTAAGCTTATCGTGGAGAAAACTGTGAATCTAAACTGAAAGAACTGGTCCATCAAATTAGTAGATGCCTTATGGGCATATAGGACTGCCTTTAAAATGATTCTAGGGATGTCTTCTTATAGGTTAGTCTTTGAAAAGGCTTGTCACCTTCCTGTTTAGTTAGAACAACGAGCCTTATGGGCTATTAAATAACTAAATTTTAATTTAGATAAGGCTGGTGTGCTTCAGAAATTGTAAATTTCTGAACATGAGGAGTTGAGGAATGAGGCTTATGAAAATGCGAAGATTACGAAGGATAAAGTTTAGGTTTTCATGATAAATTTATCATGAGGAAAACTTTTGTCCTCGGTCAAAAAGCATTACTCTGTAATTATAGGCTTCATCTTTTTTCAAGAAAGTTGAAAACATGATGGAGAGAGCAATTTATTGTTAGGACTGTGTTTTCATATGGAGTAGTAGAGATATGCAACACTAAGAATGGTAATATATTCAAGGTAAATGGTCAATATTTAAAATCATTCTTGAAATTAGTTCCGAAAGCAGACACAACGATGGGTCTACTTGACCTAAAGTATCGGTAACATAGCATCACCTCTTTCTACTCTTTATTTCTTGCATACATGCTTTATTCATACATTAGGGACAATGCATAAGTTGGTGTGGAGGAAGGTCTAACATATAACATCTGACATTCTAACATGTGACATAAATAACTTGATTAAAAAAATAAACTTTACTAACAAACTAACATAGGTAGGTACTAAATTTTTTTTAAAATTTTTTAAAAAATTAATATTTTGATTTATTTTTTTAAGTAATTAAATTAATTGTAAGGAATAGGAAAATCATAATTAGGATTCTTAATATTCGGTGAAAATAAGATTATTTTTTTGATTTTTTGGTTTAGGAAGAAAAATTAGAAAAGTAATTTAGCCTTGATTTTTACCTTGATGAAATATGCATACTTTATACACTTACAAACTTAGGATTCAAAACAAACACTTGTGCCATAATATATATATATATATATATATATATATATATATATGAAAAAAAGAACAAAAAGAAAAAATAAATCTAAATATTGATTAGCTAAGTGCTTTGGCCTAAGAAAGTCTTGGTATTTACGCGAAAGGTAATTAGATAAGTTTGAAAAAATATAAATATAATATATGTATTAACACATCAAATGATCAATTAGTTAGGTATTAGGGCCTCAAGAAGCGTTGATACTTATACAAAAGAAAATTAGACGAGTTATACATATTTGAAAAAAGAAGTGTTTAAGGGCAACGAAGTGGTAATACTTCGAACTTCTGCAAAAAAAAGTTAATATATATATATATATATTAATATACAAATCATAAGAGTGAAGTTGAAGAATCCCGAGTCAAAAATTCACGGTCACAAAGGTGCATATGACTTAGGATAAAATAATAGACTGAGTGAGAAATTTAGTTTTAATCCTAACCTAAATTAATAATAAATATTTGTATCGAGACTAAGTATAGGAATGAATAATTTGGTGATCCTAAAACTTATAGATTACTTGATTTTTACAAAAATATTTCAAATAATTTTCTCTTTCAAAAATAGATTTTCAAAAATACTAACATTTTGTTTTTCTTTCTTTTATGAATTTCGTGGGTGTAATTCACTAAAAACCCTCACAAGACAACACTCGTCCTCTAGGGCTATTAAACGAAACACACTAAGTATAACACAAGAGTGTAGCCGAATTTCCGGTGAATGGCTCTGAACTATCTCCTCAAGATTCCTCTAGATAAAGAGTTGAGGTGCCACTATGGCTCTCTTGATTGAATATAAGTGTAAGCAAACAATCCCAAGTATATATCAATTGAGAACAAAGTATATCAAGCATATAAAGAAATAAACAATATAAGCATGCAAGATATATAAATACAAGTGTGAGAGAGAGTAATTGCAAACATGGAAAAATTATTTCGAGGTCCCTGCCCCCTTGCTCTACGTCCCTGCCTTCAACACTATGAAGGATTTCCACTATAATCGATCCCGCAAGATCACCCGGTACTGCAACACCTACAACGAGTTCACACTAGAACTCTTGGACTCATAAGTCCCTCTCTTATTCCTGCAAGAACAGCACAATACGAACTCACAAGTTCGCCGAGGCTGCACCTCTATAACACTCTCCAATATAACTAGAACAATTGATGATTCTTCTCTTTGATGACCAACAAACACTCTCACAATCAAAGCTCCTATAAGATAGATAAGACTATGAAAAGCTCAAACTAGTGTGAGAAAACTTGGATAGATTTGGAGGTGAAAAACTTAAAGAAAAGCTTTTGAAAAACTTAAGAGAATCACTCGTGATAAACACTCTTTTGATATGGAAGTTCAGCCTAAAAACTTGTTGAAAAACTTCTGTGGAAGATGAAAAAAACTAGCTCCAAAACATTTCTCAAAATCTTATCAAAAACTCACCCAAAGACCCCATATTTATAGGCCAAGAAAAACTAGCTATTATGGTTCAAAAACTGGCAAGAATGGCCTATCGGTCGACCGGGCGATCGAGACCAACGGTTAAATTTCTGACCGTTGGACACTGGCGGTCGACCGGGCCAGTCGACCGATCACTGTGTAATAGGTCAACTTGGAGCACAGGTTTGAGGTCTAAAACGTCCGAATTTAGAAATAAGTATATAGGATGATGTTGTATATATAGAAGTCTTCTTTCTAATAAAACTCAAATCAAATTAATATCATTTCGAAATTGAAAGTTATCAATAAAATACTAAAAGGTGTCAAATTAAAAATTGTAAACTGTTTTTAGAACAAAAACAGACTTCAACCCTATATTTGACATTATTAACATTTAAATCAGAAAATGATTATTGAATATGAAATGTAGCCCTAAACGTTATCTTTAAAATGTAATTTAAATCATGTTGATTGAATATAAGAATCAAAAGTTATAGTTAGAAAAATATATGAATGTCGAGCAGATCAGCAGAACGGTCGGCCGCCCGGTCGACCGAGAAAACCCGAGCTCTCTGTAAACTCGGTCGGTCGACCGGTCTCTACTGCGGTTGACACATGAGCTTGTGCACATCCTGTGCACATCGGTTGACCGCTCGGTCGACCGACTCAGCCTTCGATCGACCGGTCGGTCGACCGCAAGCAGCCAAAAGCAGTTTTAACAACTTTTTAAAATACATCTTAAATATCAAAAAATCTCCATAAAATCCACAAAAATAAGTTCATTAAAATACTTTGAAGTACAATTATGTGTGATAAAAATTAACACATTACAAACATGTGAACTATTTTGAGGCATAGAATTTAAAGCTTAAAACAAAGGCCATATTTTTTGAAAATCAAACTTTTGTGTGTGTGTGTGTATAAGCTTGAGCATTCCATAACTAATTTATCCTTTACATTTTATCTAAAAATAAAATCTTAACACTTACAAATATGACACAAGTCTTCACGAAAATCTTCTCATGAAAATCTTCTTCTCATTCTTGACTTGGTCCAAACCTTAATCCAATGAGCTAGATTCCTCTTGAGTACTTGATGCGATCTTGATGCACGAGCTCTTAAATTAACATATGCTAGCTTCAAAACTTGAATTCGAATCTTTTGTTGAAGCTAAACACCTACTAAGTCTTGATCAAATATCTGAAACTAAATAAACACAAGATCATTAGTACTATAACTACATGAGTTACTCATCATCAAAACTAGAGTGATGGGCCTTTGGGTCAACACTAAGTGCAACCGTGATTCCTACGAAAGTGAGCTACTTTAGATTAGATTTGTTTAGATTTTTCTATTGTTTACTCGATATCGAGTAAATAGTGAGTGTGGAGGTGTGATTTTTCATCAAAAGTGCATATTTCTAGTCACATTTTCATGTTTATTTTTTATAAAGCACTGCTACTTAATTGTTTTATTGTTTAGCAATGAATAGGTCTCTGTAATTAAAAAGAGAAAAGAAAAGAGCCCAAAAGAAGCCCACAAGTTAAAGAGAAGTCCAAGAGCCCATCAAGCCCAAGTTAATTAAAACATTATCATATCATAAATCAGAGATAAAGGAGAAAGTTAATCGAAATTAAGTTGCTTGATCCACAGGTCAAAAATAAATGAGAGAAGTCAAGTTTAAAATTCAAATTTATAAATAACTCGTCTCCTAAGTTATCTAGAAAATAAGGTTATTTTAAATTTCAAAATGCAAACAAGGATTCTAAGGATAAATCTATAAATTGACGGACAAGATGAAATCATGCGCCAAAGCGCATCCCCAAACTACATAAAAAGGCCGCGGCACCCCCTTTTTTACTGCGGAAATGGGGCTTTCTTGTAGCCGCGTGGAGATTTAGGGAGAGTATTCTACTAGAACTCTACTACTGGAATCCCCTGTAATACTCCTAAAGAGCAACAGAGGAGAGGCATCTCAGAAAATCAAGTTTAGAGATTTCTTTATATCATCTTTTCTTTCCAAATTTCAATTGTATTTTCTAGTTTTTCTACTTTGAAGATCTGTAAAGAAGAGAAGATTTTTGTACTGGATTGGTAACAAATTCAATAAAGCTTCTTATTTTCTTCCATATCTCTTTTTACTATTTTTATTTGTATTCTTCAATTCTAATTTAGTTTCTTTTATGAAACTTTTAAATATCAGGCTTAATTCCATAGTGAATATGAGTAACTAATTCTCTCATAGCTTGCTAATCTCTCTACCAACTAAATCCTAGATCTATAAAGATGAATTAATTGAACTATATGCCAATTTGAAACCCTATGGATAAGTTAATGATTCTTAAAAATTAGTGATGAATTAAGTTAAACTAGTTTTAGAGTATACTATTTAATGGTTATCCTTAGTTTATACTTAGATACTTTGATACCTTATTGTTAAGTCTAAAACAACTTTTCTTATGCTATATTTTGAGACTTTGATAAACTAATATTTAATCTTATCTACTATTTTTTAATTAGGGTTTACTTTCTATCTTACTTTTCTTATATGAGTTTGAAGCAACACTCTAGGGTTAATCTTTATAGATTCAATATGATATTTATTTTTAGTAGACTAATGCTTGATTGTGGTAGATGATTAGTTGGTTATGACCCCTCTTTCTATTTAAATAAACTCTTTTATAACCATCATCTTTTCTTACTGAGTTTCACACAGAGAAAACGTATCGAAAAGCCTGCATCACATCTCTCCTAGCGGATCGACCCATTTTGCTCTTGCTACAGCGGATTAATTGTGAGAAAATAGAGAAATCTCTTAACCTTAACTTTTATTATTTACTCTCTTTTTCTCTGTCAATCAACCACTCATTGGGGAGTTTCTAACTCCCCTGGATCTACATATACAGATCCCAGAGTTTGGAGCGTAATGGACATCCAGTTGATCAAAGTGGCACAGCGGAAGTATAGTGGATCAGTGGAAGATCAGTCCGGGACCCTATCCTTCTAGGCCACCTGCTCGTCCCTCGAGTTTCCTTCTATAATTCGTCAGGGCATTTTGTACTATTATCATTGTATATCTCGTTGTATTCTAGTATTTGTAGCTATCGGTGATGTAATATTCTTGTAATATTATATCATATCCTGTGATAACTTTATAATTGTACTTATATGTTGGAATGTATAATATACCACGTACTTTCCTAATCTGATTCTTTCCTATACTGATGCTTAGCATATATATGTAAGGATATTTTCGACTTATATATATACGTCACAGTAACCTCTCCGTATCTGCGAGATCGGGGCGTTACAATATGCATCTCAACTCTTTTACCCGATTTTGTCTCCTAGAACCAACCACCCTATCCGAACTGACGACAGAGATCAGAGTGCGTAGAGGAAGCATGGTGGACCCTTGATGCAGTAAGAAGCAACGGGGAAGCTTGATATCTTCTCCCTTGACTTGATTCTATTTATCATTCCCCGCTTTAATAAAGTTTCGAGGACAAAATTTTTTGTAAGGTGGGTAGAATGTAATATCCCTAATTAATAGTATGGTATTAATATCTTTTTAAAAAAATATTTACCTATCTTTATTATTTATTATTAATTAACTTGACTTTCACATTATTATTATTAGTAATTGCTATATTTAGTAGTTATTATCACTATAAATAATTTCATTATGATTATTATTGGTGTTATTAATATTATGAGCATTGTTTTTTATTAATTATTATTAATTAATATTATTATGGTGGTGTTGTAATTATTGTTATTTTTAGTATCTTTTCATTTTTCAAGCCCAATGCCCATTTGTTACCTTCTTATTTCATTTTATTCTAAGCCCATTCCACAGTTTCAAAAGAAAATTCCACTAACCCCTAGCTTAAAAAAAACAAATATATGCCCTTGTTAAGATTTGAACGCACCTTACCCAAGCCAAAATCCCAAGTCTTGACCACCATGCCACATTGGAATGTGGCATTTAGGCCCAGTTATATTTATTTAATGCCTTAGAGTAATCCTCTTTAACTCCTCCCACTCTCCCCAGCTTCTTCCCACTCTTTTCTCCCCTTAACTTCCACTAACCACTATATGGCCCATTATCTTTCCCATGTACGAATTACTCCAAGAATTTAAATAGGGATTTGTGGTGTCTATATTAGAGGCAATTCCACCATTTCAAAACCCTATAGACTAAAGTTCAATTTTCTCAGTTTTTTCCACTTCTCTCTCATTTTCTCGCAACAAAACCCAATCTAGACAAGACCCTGAGGTACTGAACGTGAGAGAGGAGATTCAGACTGAAGGGAAGCGTTATGGGTGAGTGATTTTGTATTTTCGAATATTTTAATTCTTTTTTGCATTTCGTCGAACATGTAGCATATACTAGCTAATATCACTAATTTCATCATGAAATACTTATTCTAAATCCTAATAATAATATGTAAGAATATCCAAGATGTATCTCCTAATTATTATGAATTTTATTTGATTTTAGAAGTTTATATCATTCAAAAAAAAAGAGAAAACAAAAAAAACAAGACAAAGCAAACAAAAGAAAAAGTAAATTAGAAAAGGTATTGTAGCAATAACACTGTAGTATACTATTATAGTTACTGTAGTAAACCTGACCCTGTAACAGTCGATCCATTATTTGTAGCAGGCCAGACCCATTACTGAAGCAAACACACCCGTTAAGAAAATTAATTGATTTTAGGTTTATTTAAATTCAAAAATATTAGAAATAAATTCTAAAAATTCTAAAAAAAATCGTGTAAAATCATAAACTGAATTATTGAACTCTGTTAAATTTTTGGCAATAAAATAAATTAAAATAATATGAATTTAAGATATTTTTATAAAATATAACTTAACCAAATTAATTGAATGTAGGTTTCCGAGTTGGACTAAATAACTCGATATTCGGATCCGTGAAAAAAAATTTAGGTGAGTGTTTTATCTCTTTTTAAATAAATTACTTTTATTGGTGAGTGTTTTGACTGTTTCTTTTGTGCAAATGTTATTTTATATTTAGATTATTATTCAAGTTTAATTATGGTTCCACACAAGTTAATCACTGTTCATGTTCTCGTAATATTAAACACAAAATGAATTGCCTTATAGAATTTTATCTTTTTAAATTAATTATTGTTTATTGAAATAATAATGATCATTATTTAATGTTCATCGTTTAAATTGCTCAATAAATTTCTAAATGTTACTAAATTAAGAAATTCATAATCTAGTCATGTGTAAATATTATACATTGATTTATTAGTTCATTAATGTATTTGATCATGAGATTATATTTTTAATGGATGGTTGTTAATTTCAGAAAATTGAATTATTTGAGATTATTAAACAACCAAATCTATAATAAGGCTATATCCTATTTAATAAATACTCAACGTGCGATTACATTCTCATCTGACTTATCACTGAATAAAAAAATGTCAAGTCTACTAATTAACTCACACAATATTTAGACAGCAAATCTTACTCAGTGCCTGTTGCAATTAAGGAAAATTAGGTTCCAACGACATCATGTGAGTGTACACATACTATCATCTTTGTTCTTCTGTTGATTTATAACTTCCTTTCAGGCCTCAATTTTCTATATTCTTCCTTGATCATGTGTATTATAAGACATGCATGCATTTTAGATAGGATGTTGGTTACATAAATGAAAATAATCATTGAAGTATAAGTATAAATTTTCTAGCATTAATTAGTAAATGTTAAGCAAGTAAACTGATGTCACCCTATGTGTTTGTACTCACTTCTCAGACAGATCTCATGATCACTATTTTGTGATTACGTTACAACCCAATAAACTGCATCATATTTGTCTAATGAAACCCACCAAGCGAGGGTGATTGAGTTAGAACCTTCACACAGAAAATATAGAATTTCAGAACTTAAGGATAGAATGTTCAAGTACTCAATATTACCGCGATAGCAAGTGGCTATGCGGGTCGTGATCCACAAGGAGGGACAAGCGATGAAAGCTTTTTAGTAAGTTCTCTTTTAAGTTACGAAGAGTGGTTAAAGATCTTCTTTTAGTTTTTTAAAAGAAAAGAGAAAAATAAGTTACAGTTAACTTAAAAGAAAGTGGTAGATTGAGAAGTTGGAGCAAATAAAAATTGATATATACAAAAAAATTGAAAAGAGCGATAAAAGAAAGAGTTGGGAGATTGCAGTGTTGGTAATCTAAACTAAATGTCAAAAGAAAAGAAAGTTAAATCCTAAAAAAATACTTACTTACCACTTTGACGCTTGCTTACCTTTGACCCGTATCGACGACGTACCTTTCCTTGAAAGCGAGCAAAGAATGACAAATAGGATCTTCTCTATTTCCGATTTACACTGCGAAATGAAAGGGCAAGCTACACTAGCATAGGAATGGCTATCCATCACCATAAGCCATCAACGACACTTGTAAGGGCAAGGCAACTTCGAGGCTATCAAAGTCATTTGGATTCACAAATACAAGAGAGGAAAGCAAACAAAAGCAAGAACAGAAAAGAAAATAAAACTTCAATTCGATTCAAATAACAATAAAAGAAAAGATTACTTATACGGTGTCACTCTCAGTATAAGCTTGTTCTCATTCCTCTATGAAAATCTCCTCTCCTCTCAGTTACATAAAGAAAATAAAAATTACATAAAATAAAACTAAAAACCTAAGTTACAAACTACAGAATATCCTAAACTTTACTCTCTGCTTCATTATCCCTCTGCCTCTGATGTGTGGAGTATTTATAGTATAGAAATGGATAAGGATGTTGGCCCGGAGGCCTTCCTCTCTAGTTTTGATGATGATTAACTCATGTAGTTATGTTTAGTAATAATCTTGTGATTTTAGTTTCAGATCATTTAGTAAGATATTAGTAGGTGATTAGCTTTAACAAGATGATTTGGAAGCTTTCACATGTGATTCAAGAGCCCGAGCGTCAAAGATCATATATAGCACTTGCTCGGTGGATCAAGGAGTTTTGGTTCGAGTCGACTTGGAGACGGCGCTCTACAAGAAGACATCGGTACCATAGTTTAGTTTTGTGTTTAGATCCAAATTGTAAAGATTAGAATAGTATGATATGCTCAAGTTCACAACACACACGTTTCATGTTTTGAATATTGGTTTTCGGTTTTTTCGTTTTTGGTTTAACCGATCTTGGTTTCATGAATAGATAGATCAAAACAAGTTTACATGGTTTAATGTGTATTAGATTTGTTCTATATACATGCATGCTTAACTTCCTAGACAAACTTAGTTTTGACTTACTTATTCATGTGTTTTATGTTTTGGTATTTTTAACAAAACATATTTTGGAATTAAAGTAAAAAACATGGATATATATATATGTTTCATGTATATAGGATTATATCCATATACATCATGCCTAAATGTTGTTTAATACCATGTTTTTATATTTGAATGAGTTTTGGACAAAGTGAATTTTCAATTTAAAAATCCAAGTTTTAGAAAATAAAGTTTTGGAATTTTGGTAAAAATGTTAAGACACAAAAATGTTTCAAAATGTTTGTTATTTGTGATGAAATTTTTATCACAAGTTTATATTTCAAAATAAAATGATAAAACTATTTATGTGTATTTTTAGAAGATTTATGAGAATTTTTAGGATTAAAAATAACATATTTTTCTGACCAGATTTGCTGCTGCTAGGCTAGGTCGGTCGACCATAGCGGTCGACCGACGTGCATGGATACGTGCACGCTGGCTGCCCCATAAGCCGGTCGACCACACGGTCGACCGACGGAGAGCAGGTTGCTCTCTGTTTGTTCCCGGTCGACCGGCCAGAGAGCCGTTGCTCTCTGGTTCTGGGGACGGTCGACCGCCCGGTCGACCGGTAGCTGCCAGCGGTCAAATGTGACCATTGGACGGTCGACCGCCCGGTCGACCGGTAGTTCATTTTTGGTAGTTTCTGTTGCCAACGGCTATATTTTTCTGGGGGCTATATGTACCCCATTAATGGCTTGTTTTCTCTAAGAATTTTTGGACGAATTTTCTGAGCTTTCTCTAGTGTTTTCACAGCAATCAAAAGAAGTTTTTGGGCTTTAAATTGAACAATCTTTTTGGTGTTTTTGCTAGGGTTTGGAAAATCAAGAAAGGATTTTTGGGAAAAGATTTTGATTCAACTTCTTCATCTTGGTTTCTAGTTTTTCCCAAAGATTTTCTTTGAGTTTTTGATTTCTATTCCTTTGGTTTTCTCCACACTTGAGCTACATCTACTATCTTATTCTATAGGATCTTTGTGTGGGAAAAGAGATTGTTTGTGGTTGTTTGTTAGACCACCAAGTTGTAAACCCAATCTTTGCTTGGCTTTGTGCCTTTGGGTTGTATCCCTCAAGTTGTGAGGTGATCCTTGTGTTGCTTTGTGCTAATCCCTTAAGTTGTGAGGTGATTGTTTGTTGGCTTGGTGCTTTGCCTCAAGGAGGAGGTTGTGTTTGTAAAGAGAGGAGTTGGGTACTCCTTGTAATCATTATTGCCCCAAATCCTTGGTGGAGGTTCCCTTTGTGGGAGTCCTTTGTGGACAAGCTAGTGGAGTTAAAATCCTTCTGGGTGAAAGCGGGGATGTAGAGCTGGGTGCTCGAACCTCGAAACATATCTTGTTGTTTGCGCTTGATCCCTTGGCTCTTACTCTCTCTCTCTCTCTATATTGTGCCTTGCATAAATTCATATTATTCATTCATTATTATTTGCTTGGCTTGTTTGAGTGTGCATCTCTTGTTAATTATAATTAGTTTTTAAATTCCGCATTAAGTTCAAAAGATTAGCATCATCACCTATTCATCCCCCCCTCTAGGTGATTTTCAAAGGAAATGAGTTAAAAGATAGAAAGAGCTGGCTCTTCTGAATTTGAATCCTCTCCTTATCTCCAAACTTGATTTGATGTAGATATTCAGTTCTGATCTGCAGCTTGTTGGCGTGTTAATTGATGAATATAACTTATCAAATGACAGAAATAAAAATAGTGATCAACTTAAGAGTGGTATCCCTTTAAGTCTTTTTTCTGGATCATTTTGAATTAGATTTGAGTTTCAGTAGTGAAAGTTTTGATTCAAATACTAAAATGTGTCCAATCAGAATTCGAGTCAAAATTGCTTTATCTCATCCTTTGATCTTCTCTCTATCCATTTATCCCTTTGGATTTTGAATTTGGACTCTGTATTTGACGTTATCCTCAGTTGATCTTTAGCTAACTAAAATGGATTTATAGAAATCTGAATTTTACAATTTCCATTTGGTGTTATCTTTCTGATTTGCTCTGATCTTCAGCTGAACATTTGCCCCAATCCTTAATTTATTCTAGCTAGTTCTGGGATCATCCTCAGCTAACCAAATAGATCTAGTTAAATATGATTTTAAATGGTATTTATTTGGATTAATCCTCTTCCTCTTCATGATTATCTTCTGCAAAGTAAACATTTAAGATAAAAAATTAGCAGATTTTTTATACAATAAATGTAGAAGAGTAAGAATGCAAAATATGTCTACGATCACACCCCCACACCTATCTTTTGCTCGTCCTCGAGCAAAACAACAAAACTAAACCGAAGATTATTAGACCACTTTCACAGGTTACGCGATTACACTGAGCATGTGCAACAAGCCGTTAACCCTCTAGATTTTTCCTAGAGGACGAGTTTTGTCTCGTGAGGGTTTTCAATGGATTACACCCACAAAATTCATAAAGAAAGAGAAATAAAATATTTGTATTTTGAAAACACATTTTGAAACAGAAAAATATTTGAAGTATTATTGTAAGAATTAAGTAATCTATAAGTTATAGGAAAACTGAAATTTTTATTCCTAAACTTAGTCTCTATTCAAAAATTTATTTTCAATCAAAGTAAAGAGTCAAATTGTACTTCTCATCTAGTCTATTACTTTACCCTAAGTCATATACACCTTCGTGACCGTGAAATTTTGACTAAGGGTTCTTTAACTCTAACTCTTATGCCTTATTTATTTATTTATTTTTAGTGATATTATTCTTTAGTTTTATTGGGTTTTCTAATCTGCCCATGTAACGAGCCTTTAATCGGTGACTCCCAAACCGAACGGTCTTAAGGCACCGGGTGAGAAAATACCTCAAGGACTTAAGAACTCGAGCAAACAAGGCCACAAAATTAAGGATTTTATTAAATGAACCGCTTTTAGGCGTGAATACTTATGCTTTATAAGGCACAAATACCTAACTTAATCAGAGGATTTATATATATATATATATATATATATATTTCTTTTTCTTTTTTATTGTTTCTAATAAGGCATAAGAAATTTTTATTTTTGAACCTAAGTGTGAAAGTGTATGAAGTATGCATATATCATCAAGGTAAAAATCAAGACTAAATTACTTTTTCAAATTATCTTCCTAAACTTGAAAATCAAACAAATAATCTTATTTTGACCAAGTATAAGAAATCCTAATTATGATTCTCCTATTCTTTAAAATTGACTTAATTTCTTACAAAAAAATATGTCAAAATATTGTTTCTATTTTCAATATTTTTTAAAGTAAAGAAAATGTTAATAATAACTTTTTTTAAAATAATAAAAAAAAAATCTAAGTTATGTTAGGACCCTCCCCCACACCTATCTCATGCATTGACCTCAATGTATGAATTAATGCATATATGCATGAAAAAGAAGAAAGGGAAGGAAAATATTACCTTATGGTGGTGGTTCCGGTGGTGGTCTGATTGGGTCAAGTGTTGCTACCCAATCAAGATAATGTGGTGGTTCACGGAACCCACCTTTATTGACCTCTTTTCTATTTACATATTTACAGTTCCAATATGAATAGGATCATGAAAGATTATATCGTGAAACTTACTCCCTTTACGTGACCAATCTTGAAAAATCATCACGGAGTCATCATGGTCTATATCTATGTCCAACAAAAGAATGTGACTTGGTGGAATGGTTGACTTGGGCTCAAGAATGCTAGGTTCAGGAACAAATACTAACTTGAAAAAACTTTGGGTTCGAGAGTTAGTTTTGGTTCAAGAGTTGAGTCCAAGTCCAAGAATTGAAAATCACATTCTTTTTCCATTAATGAAATGTGATTATCCAAAATTGTTGATTTCATTTCTAGATCTATGGGTACGGGAATAAATGTTGGCTTAGAAAATTGATCCAAATTGGGTAAGAAAATCAGAGTCAACATACATTCAAAGATTGAAACTGAATCACAAAGTTGGGGATCGGGTTCACATTCATAATAAAGTTCAATCTAATTAAAATGAAAACTTGTTAATTCGTCAATGAGTTGATGTAGGTCAAGTTTAAAGTTTGTGGTGAAATTGAATCTTGGTCAAAGTCTTCAAGATATCACGATTCTTAGTTTTCATCAATATGGTTAGAAGTGTCGAGAATAGTCAAAGATTGGGCAGGGAGAGTTTTCTTATTTCTGCGTATGTTTTCTAATCTACTAAGTCTTGCTTCTATCATATCGAGTGGATCATTTTGGTATTGAATCATGATTTTCATACTCTTTTCTAAGTTGGCATGTTCTCCTTGAAAAATAGAGTAAGGATCTATGATTTGAAAATTTTGATAGGATTTTGAGTCTTCTAAAATTTGAATTCACTGCTCAAGCTCATCTAAGGCTTTCATCTCTTTTCTTAGTCAATTGATTCTTCTAATGGTTGTTCGGGAGAAGGAGTATATGAAGCTGGATGTTGGTAAGGTGGTTGACAATATGACTCAGGGGAGTTGTAACCCCATTGACTATGTGAGGAGTAATGATAATTATTCCAGTCTTGTTCATAGTATTGGGACTGGGGCATGTATTGATTCGGATAAGTCCGACACATTAGGTTAGTTAAAGTTATGATATGCCGGGTTAGTAATATTCAAAAAGAGGTCGGGGTGTAACATAGATTACTATTAAAATTAAAAAATTGTTATTATAAGCCATATCACACAAGAATTGTCAAAATCAAATAAAGAAAAATAAACAAATAAATAAACAAAAAGAAAAAAATCAAACCTAAGTTAGGGTAAACCTTAGATCTGGACGACTCCTAACTAGTTAGACTGTCCACAAGGGGTATATTGTCGAGTCTGACCACAAGTTAATCGGCCAGGTAGGGGTAAGATTAGTGGGAGGTATCCGTGCCTAAGCAACGGGCCTAATTATACAAAACCACCAACCTTCGGACTTTCGCTCCTTAATCCCCAACCTTAGACACCAATTTGGCAAGAGTCAAATTTCAATCAACTTTCCTCTTAGGTCAGTCTCCTATATGAATCCGAGATGTCCCCAGGGCCAACGTCTACTCAGTTTTAGTTAGGCTTGGGTTAGTGAGTAAGGAGATTGTTTGTGGGCTAAGGGAGGTTAATGACTTTCCCACCTTATCTTATTATAGGATAAGTCCTTAAATCAATTTAGTGCAATGTGAACATGAAAAGCAACACTTAAGCAATGTAAATAATTCAAAGTGTACCTATACTACATGTAAGCACACGTACCTTTGCTCTGGCACTCTTCAACAATAATGTAAAATATAAACGAATTAGACATGTGCCTTAATACAAAGTCTAAACCGTTTTTAGTATTTAACAAACATCAATTTACTGTTGAGGTTAGAAAGTATGTACAGTGAGTTTAAACAGGAAAATAATTAGCTGTAGAAATTTATCTTTACAATTCAGCCAACCTTCAAAAATACAAGTTAGTGTTCACTCATATTTGCCACTGGAATGTAGCAAATCAGAGGGCTTCTAGGCTCTGCTTCTTGAGCAGAGTCCAGGGCCACTTATATATCCAATGCAACAAAAATTTTCTTGATATTTATCACTGCACACCAAGAACAAAGAAGAAAGATAACCAAAAATGTAACCTTAAAAAGAGAATTACTTACTATCCCTCCCTGGCAACGGCGCCAAAACTTGATTGAGTTAGAACATGCACATAGAAAACATAGCATTTTAGAACTTAAGAATAGAATGTGCAAGTACTCAATACTACCGCGATAGCAAGTGGCTATGCGGATCGTGATCCACAAGAAGGGACTAGCAATGGAAGCTTTTTAGTAAGTTCTCTTTTAGCTTACAAAGAATGGTTAAAGATCTTCTTTTAGTTCTTTAAAAGAAAAGAAAAAAATAAGTTACATTTAAGTTAAAAGAAAGTGGTAGATTGAGAAGGTGGAGAAAATAGAAATTGATATATACAAAAAAAATTGAAAAGAGTGATAAAAGTGTTGGGAGATTGAGGTGTTGGTGATCTAAACTAAAATTCAAACAAAAAAAAAGTTAAATCCTAAAAAAATACTTCCTTACCTCTTTGGCGCTTGCTTACCTATGACCTATATCGACGATGTATTTTTGCTTGAAGGTGAGCGAAGTATGACAAATAGGATCTTCTCCATTCCTGATTTACACTACGAAATGAAGGGACGAGCTACACTAGTATAGAAATTGTAAGTTCACCTAGAGGGGAGGTGAATAGGTGATGGCTAATCTAATGGTCACTTGATGCCAAATAATGCGGAAGCTAAAAGCTATTATGACCAAAATAAACTTATTACACTAAACACCACGTATAACACAAGAGTGTAGCCGAATTCCCCGTGAAGGGCTCTGGACTAACTCCTCTAGATTCCCCTAGATAAGGGTTGAGGTGCCGCGTTGGCTCTCTTGGTTAAATACAAGTGTTAGCAAACAATCCAAGCATATATCAATTAGGCACACTATGAATATCAAGCATGTAAGGATAAGCACAATAAAAGCATGCAAGATATAAACAAGAGACAAAGAGAGAGAGAGAGTGAGCAATTGCAAACACAAGGGATTTGTTTCGAGATTCGAGCACACTTGCTCTACATCCCCGCCTTCGACACACGAAGGATTTCCACTATAATCGATCCCAATGGATCACCCGGTGCTGCAACACCTACAAGCTCTGGGACTCCCTAGTCCTGTACACACGCAAGCCCCACAAGCTTCCCGAGGCCGCACCTCAAACCAAGAGTTCACAATCGAACTCTAAACCACCGCGAGCACACTTGTCCGCCTCCTCAAAGTACAAAGAAAAGATCTTTGGTGATCACAACACTTTGATCACCTAAAAGCACTCTCACTAAAACACTCCTATAGAATGAATAATCAATAGATAGCTCAAGTGTTTGTGTGAGAAAAACAAGGAAAGAGATGGTGGAGGAAAACTCAAGAAAATCTCTTTTAACACTCTTAATAAAACTCTCCTTTTGATTGGAAATATTTGCTCTCAAATATGTGGAGAAAACCTCTTGAAAGGATAGGAAAAACTGGCTTGAAAACTCTCCCAAAATCTTGGTGAAAACATACCCAAACCCCCAAATTTATAGGCTCAGAAAAACTAGCCGTTGGGGTTCTGTCAGGCCTGTCGGTTGACCGCCCGGCCAACGGTCATATTTCAGACCGTTTGAGCCATCGGTCGACCGGCCCGGTCGACCGAGCTAGGATACAGAGAGCAATCTCTCTATCCGGTCGACCGCACGGTCGGCCAGGGCCTTTCCAGAGAGCAGAGCTCTCTGGATGGTCGACCGGGTCGGTCGGCCGGCCATCCTGCAGAGCTGGCGTGCACGTCTTTGTACGTCGGTCGACCGAGTCGATCGACCGACTTCAGCCCTAGTCGACTTGGTCGGTCGACTAGTCGACTGGCTGAAGCCTGGAACAGAAAATCTAGGGATTAAAAACTTGATCTTTTTGATTTAAATAAAATCCCATAAAATACTGAAAAATCTACAAAAATAGTTTTACCAATATACTTTGATAAACAAACATGCTTGCAAAAAATCAAGGCATGTTACAAGTGATTTGGACTTTTTGTAAGTTGAAAAAATTGGCTCAAATGAAAAACAGTATTTTCCAAAACTTGATTTTTCTAAAACTTATTTTCCAAAACTTCACCAAATACAACAACAAGATATTTTGAATTCATTAAGCATAGTGTGTATGGATATGATCCACTACACAAATAAGATATCTATGTTTTTGACATTAAGCTCTAAACTTGGTTTTGGATAAAAGACATGCATATAAGAAATTTAAAAAACCAAAAAGTATTTTTCCAAAGTAAAAATCTTTTGTAAAAACAAAACTATCAAGAGTGTGTGTGTATATGAACTTGAGTAATCCACCAACTATTCTATCCTTTACATTTTATCTAAAAACAAAAATCTTATACCTAGACACAAGTCTTCATCTTCTTGAAGTCTTCACTTGAAGCCTTCTCATCTTCTAGACTTGGTCCAAACACGATCCATAGAGCTAGACTCCTCTTGAGTACTTGATGTGATCTTGATGCACAAGCTCTTGAATCAAACCGTGCTAGCTCCAAAACTTTACTTCAAATCCTTTGTTGAAGCTATGCACCTACTAAGATCTTGATCATAATCTGTCACTAATTAAATATAAGATCATTAGTAAACATAACTACATGAGTTGATCATCATCAACACTAGAGTGATGGGCCTTTGGGCCAACAATCTCCCCCTTTTTGATGATGACAAAACTCATGAAGTTATATATGCATGGATTAAAGTAAAGCTTCAAAGAAGCTCCCCCTTAACTCATGCATAACAAATAAATAATATAATATGAAAATGAAGCACATGACATGTATGCAAATCAAGGAGATAAACATGCTAACAAGCATAAAACAAATCAAATTCTTTTTCTCCTATTTGCAAAACAAAACATATATGCATAAAACATAAATTCTACTAACATGCATATAAATCTCAAATTCTTCTCCCCCTTTTTGTCAATCATCAACAAAGGGGTAAAAACACAATCAACAATTTTTCTCCCCCTTTTTGTCATAAACAAAGAAACCAATAAGGGGTCAAATCAAACATATCAATAAAAGGTTATATGCGATATACATTCACGAAGAGGAAGACGGTTAAGTAACTTCCCTACACATATACATTGCATGAAAGAGGGATGATAAGCCCTAATTCACATAACATATAATATTTAATGCATAAGAGGAGATGTGAAGCTCCCCCTACACACGTGTACCACATAAAGAAGAGTTGTCAAGCTCCTCAATATACAATACACTCAACATGAATTTATATGTAGAAGAGATGTTAAGCTCTCCTTGCATATGGCAATACAAATAAAAAATTTTGAATTTTTCTTATAAAACAAAACTTGAGAATTTTTCTTCAAATATTTATTTTCTTATCATAAACAACTTTGTGCTTTAAACATGTAAAACAATTTTAACTCAAGCACAAATAACTCATATATATGTATGAAAAATGAGTATACCAAATGAAATTGATACATACATATATGAGAAAACAAAATATGAGTATATACAAAAAAAGTTCATATTGATACCAATTGAAAATATCCAATGATACCAATAGAAAAATAAGCTTAAGTGTATACATCATATAATCTACCACATGAAGAACTCGAACTAGTTAAATGAAAATGTTTGAAAACTAGTATGGAATCCTTCAATCAAGGAATAACATAAAAATATTTTTCATGAAATATGTGTAAATCACATGAAAATGGCAATGAAGCTCAATATTCCTTTAAATAAGACAATGTGAAAATTATCATAAATTTTGAAAACATAAAAATCACCAAAAAAAATTTTATTTATAAAAAAATTATATTCCAAGGTATATGTATGTTTTGACAACACAAGAAGTATACATATATATCCCTAAACACAATTGAGTCCATATATATAGATTTGCATGAAAGGCAAATGATTCAAGAGGTATACATGTATATCTTAAAGTTAGGCAAAATAAACATATACATGAAATAAAAGCACATGATCATAACACAAATCCAAAATGGGAATACAAGTTTAAAAATGGAAGGATCATCAAGACTAGGCTATACTAGCACACCTAATGGACACAAATAAGCAATCAAACCAACCATATATAGATTTATTTGTGACCCATAATATGTACAAGTATAAATCCTAGTGTTGACAAAAACTAACATTTAAACTAATATTCAATTCATGAAGCATCAAATCTTGAGAATACAAAAGAATTTATCCAATGGATTAAAAATAGGATCATGTGTATAACTTATAGACTAATTAAAGAATAAATAACTAGTATAAAATAGTTTTTGAACAACTAGTTAAAAATCCTTCAAATACATCAAATCATATGTTTTTCATAAAACATAACTAAGTACATAAAAGTTTAATCACTTATGGCCTATAAAGCTCAAAATGATCATGAAACTAAGTCATAAAATAATAAATGAAGATGTGAGTGTTAAAAAATCATGTAAATAGCATTTTTATGAAAATAGTCATTTAAGCTCAAAAAAATCATAAGTCACATTTTATTAATAAAAAAATCATTTTTCATTAAAACACTAATCTTCATGGTATATGTATGATTTATCCAAAACTAACAATACACATACATATCCCAAACATAAAAGAGTCTATCAAATGTATTTGCATGAAGGCAAGAGACTCACGGGTATACATGTATATTTATTAGATTTGAATTAATAATACATATACATGAAGTAAAGCATAAAAATTGGCAAAGCATGTATAAATAAGAATCATCAAAACTAGTCTATACATATGCATATAGTGGGTACAAATGAGCATGAATTGCAATCATATATAAAACAAATGTAGCTCACTATTTGTACATGTATAATACAAGTTTTGATAAAAACTACATCTAAGCATGTTTTTACCACATGAAGCACATAAGAACACAAAACATGAACATGCTATGAATATGATATAAGTAAAAAGTATGTACATAAAAATAGGAGTTTAGAGATTGTTACCAACTCCAAATCTCCAAGCTTGGTGGTCTTTCCCACCAAAACCTCCTTGATAGCGGTGCTCCAAATATGTGTCCTTTTAGTTCAAGTGCACCCACCATCAAGGCACCAAATCTCTCACGTTTTGTGAGAGACCTCACCTACATCAAATACATAAGGTGGGGATTTTGGTACCCATATTTTCTTGGGTCCTTTGGGGTTAGTCTTATAAGGAACCCAAAAATTTTTATTATTAGCAAAATTAAAATGATGCTACTTGTCATAACAAAATTTTGCTAAATGGCCTTTGCGGCCACAATGTGTACATGTGTACACCTTAGGATGCTTATGTGTAGGAGTGTGATCATGACGTGCAACAGAAGCATATGCATGATGATGTTGTGCATGAATGTGTGGAGTTTATTTCTTTGAAAACAAAGACTCCAATCTAGTATGGTTAAATGCACAAGAGTTCAAAGTTGAACTCAAACAATCCATTTTATTTTTCAAGTCTTCAATCTCATTAGTGGTGGCATGTAAGGCATGATGAGATAAAGAATCATTTTTCTTATTCTTTTTAAAAACAAATTCTTTTTCTTTTTCAACAAATTTTCTTTTCAAGGAGGTATTTTCTTGCAAAACACTTTCCTTTGTTTTTTCACCAAATCAATTTTATTTTTCAAAGTATTGTTTCCTTCACATAAATCATTCAATTTTGAAAATAAGGAAACATTCTCATTTTTCAAATCTTCTTTTTCTTTTTCTAAGCATGCAATCTTATTTCTAAATGAATCATGTTCTTTATGCATACAATCAAATTTCTTTTTCAAATTTTTATTATCTTTCTTAAGCATGTCATATTTTTCAATTAGCAAATGACAAAATGTAGAAAGCTCATCATATGACATATCTACATCCTCATCCTCAGATTCGGTAGTTACCTCAAGGGGGTCATCCCTTGGACCATATAGCACAAGTTGGAGGTGTTGCTTCCAACGTCCGAATCGCTCCCGGCATAATATAAATCCTTTTTGCAAGAGAGGTGATGATGTTCCAAGCTACAAAAGCCGAATCAACATTAGAAACTCTAGATAAATAAACATCATTTAGGGTAGACTTTAAAGCATTAAGGGCTTTTGCATTAGCCTCAATATTCTTACCATAAACAATAATCATTATTAGTGATGGCAAGATAAACATGATAGCCTAGGGCTTCGAGGTACAAGGACATCTTAACCTTCCAAATTTGGATGTTAAGAATGTCAAAGGTGGGTGGTGACATGAAGTCCATGGTGTGTGTACAAATATTGTGATTAACCAAAAATGAGGATCTTTAACTCTAGGTTGTTAGACCCAAATTCAGAGCACTTGGCTCTGATATCAATTGTAAGTTCACCTAGAGGGGGGTGAATAGGTGATGGCTAATCTAATGGTCACTTGATGCCAAATAATGCGGAAGCTAAAAGCTATTATGACCAAAATAACTTATTACACTAAACAACACGTATAACACAAGTGTGTAGCCGAATTCCCCGTGAAGGGCTCTGGACTAACTCCCCTAGATTCCCCTAGATAAGGGTTGAGGTGCCGCGTTGGCTCTCTTGGTTAAATACAAGTGTTAGCAAACAATCCAAGCATATATCAATTAGGCACACTATGAATATCAAGCATGTAAGGATAAGCACAATAAAAGCAAGCAAGATATAAACAAGAGACAAAGAGAGAGAGTGAGCAATCGCAAACACAAGGGATTTGTTTCGAGGTTCGAGTACACTTGCTCTACATCCCCGCCTTCGACACACGAAGATTTCCACTATAATCGATCCCAATGGATCACCCGGTGCCGCAACACCTACAAGCTCTCAGACTCCCTAGTCCCGTACACACGCAAGCCCCACAAGCTTGCCGAGGCCGCACCTCAAACCAAGAGTTCACAATCGAACTCTAAACCACCGCGAGCACACTTGCCCGCCTCCTCAAAGTACAAAGAAAAGATCTTTGGTGATCACAACACTTTGATCACCTAAAAGCACTCTCACTACAACACTCCTATAGAATGAATAATCAATGGATAGCTCAAGTGTTTGTGTGAGAAAAACAAGAAAGAGATGGTGGAGGAAAACTCAAGAAAATCTCTTTAACACTCTTAATAAAACTCTCCTTTTGATTGGAAATATTTGCTCTCAAATATGTGGAGAAAACCTCTTGAAAGGATAGGAAAAACTGGCTTGAAAACTCTCCCAAAATCTTGGTGAAAACAATGCCCAAACCCCAAATTTATAGGCTCAGAAAAACTAGCCGTTGTGGTTCTGTCAGGCCTGTCGGTCGACCGCCCGGCCGACGGCCAACGGTCATATTTCAGACCGTTTGAGCCATCGGTCGACCGGCCGGTCGACCGAGCCAGGATACAGAGAGCAATCTCTCTGTCCGGTCGACCGCACGGTTGGCCGGGGCCTTTCCAAAGAGCAGAGCTCTCTGGATGGTCGACCGGGTCGGTCGGCCGGCCATCCAGCAGAGCTGGCATGCACGTCTGTGCACGTCGGTGGACCGAGTTGATCGACCGACTTCAGCCCTAGTCGACTTGGTCGGTCGACTAGTCGACTGGTTGAAGCCTGGAACAGAAAATCTAGGGATTAAAAACTTGGTCTTTTTGATTTAAATAAAATCCCATAAAATACTAAAAAATCTACAAAAATAGTTTTACCAATATACTTTGATAAACAAACATGCTTGCACAAAATCAAGGCATGTTACAAGTGATTTGGACTATTTTTGTAAGTTGGAAAAATGGCTAAAATGAAAAACAGTATTTTCCAAAACTTGATTTTTCTAAAACTTATTTTCCAAAACTTCACCAAATAACAACAAAATATTTTGAATTCATTAAAGCATAGTGTGTATGGATATGATCCACTACACAAATAAGATATCTATATTTTGACATTAAGCTCTAAACTTGGTTTTGGATAAAAGACATGCATATAAGAAATTCTAAAGACCAAAAAAGTATTTTTCCAAAGTAAAAATCTTTTGTAAAAACAAAACTATCAAGAGTGTGTGTGTATATGAACTTGAGTAATCCACCAACTATTCTATCCTTTACATTTTATCTAAAAAACAAAATCTTATACCTAGACACAAGTCTTCATCTTCTTGAAGTCTTCACTTGAAGCTTCTCATCTTCTAGACTTGGTCCAAACACGATCCATAGAGCTAGACTCCTCTTGAGTACTTGATGTGATCTTGATGCACAAGCTCTTGAATCAAACCTGCTAGCTCCAAAACTTGACTTCAATCCTTTGTTGAAGCTATGCACCTACTAAGATCTTGATCATAAATCTGTCACTAATTAAACACAAGATCATTAGTAACATAACTACATGAGTTGATCATCATCAAAACTAGAGTGATGGGCCTTTGGCCAACAGAAATGGCTATCCATCACCATAACCCATCAACGGCACTTGCAAGGATAAGGCAACTTCGAGGCTATCAAAGTCATTTGGATTCATAAACACAGAAGAGGAAATTAAACAAAAACAAAAATAGAAAAGAAAAGAAAACTTCAATTTGATTCAAATAATAATGAAAGAAAAGATTACTTACACCGGCGTCACCCTCAGTATAAGCTTGTTCTCATTCGTCCATGAAAATCTCCTCTCCTCTCTGTTAAATAAAGAAAATAAAAATTACATAAAAGAAAACTAAAAACTTAAGTTATAAACTACAGAATAGCCTAATTCTACTCTCTGCTTCATCGTCCCTCTGCCTATGATGTGTGAGTATTTATAGCATAGAAATGGATAAGGAAATGAGTTAAAGATAGGGAGAGCTGGCTATTCTGAATTTGAATTCTCTCCTTATCTCCAAACTTGATTTGATGTGGATATTTGTTCTGATCTACAGCTTATTGGCGTGTTAATTGCTGAATATAATTATCATATAATAGAATTAGAAATAGTGATCAACTTAAGAATTGTAGCCTTTTATGACTTTTTTCTGAATCATTTTGAATCACTAGATTTGAGTTTCAGTAGTAAAAGTTATGATTCAAATACAAAAATATATCCAATCAGAATCCAAGTCAAAATTGCTTCATCTTATCTGTTGATCTTCTCTATATCTATTTATCCCTTTGAATTTTGAATTTGGACTCTGTATTTGACGTTATCCTTGGTTGATCTTTATGTGACCAAAATGGATTTATAGAAATCTGAATTTTACAGTTTCCATTTGGTGTTATCTTTCTGATTTCCTCTGATCTTCAGCTGAACATTTGCCCAATCCTTGATTTGTTCTAACTAGATCTGGGATCATCCTCAGCTAACCAAATAAATGTAGTTAAATCTGATTTTAAATGATATTTATTTGATTCAATCCCTTTCTCTTCATGATTTTCTTCTGCAAAATAGACATTAAGACATGAAAATTAGCAGATTTATTACACGATAAATGTAGGAGTGTAATAAAAAGAATGCAAAATATGTGTACGATCAGGGGGATTACTGGGGGAGACGAGTAGCAGGGGATCAGGGAGGTGTACTTGAAAGGGAGACTCGTTGTAGGTTTGGATGCCACGCGTGTTCTCGTGATCATGTAACTCATGCGCGTACTTTTTACTTGTATACATGGGTACACCAAGTTGTTTTCCTCCCTACTGCTCACGATCTACAAATGTATCATTTTTTGATATGCAGATATCTTGTGAGATGGGGTATAGGATGGCTACATTAGTTAGGTAATAAAACCTGTCAGACTTAGAATTATTACTTGTGACATGGATGATCTTGACTACATATGTTCTTGACCTACCATATTATTTTAACTTGTGATCCTGTGATCTTGTGATCTTCTGATTATGTTATACGATATTACTCGTCCAGGGTGCTTCATGTTCATTGTATTCATGTCATAGCATGCATGGACAATCTTATTACACATGATCTATTGTTCTGTTATTCTCTCTAGTGTTTTATCTGTCAGTTTGTATTACTGTCAAAATATTATTCTTTCATTCCAATGTACTACGTATATTTCCCCTTTATTTTCCTATTTTCATTTTATGGTTTCAACTTTCGTTCGTGCACTTGCTAGTTTGGTTCTGACGAACCTTGATTTTTCGACACCATAGTTTGAGGAAATCGGCGAGCCACTGTATGAAGGAACCCTAGGAGATTATCAGCGTGAATCCAAAGTTCCTTGTTCTTGTGTATTTTGGCATTTGTCTTGTTATGACGACTCGGTGTCAAATTGTATCTTTTGTATTTTTTTCTTGTTATTTCTCGGTCATGTATCCAGACAAAGGCTATCGTATAGATGTATGTTTTATATGTGAAAAGGGACATCTGGCTGTCTTTTGATATGTGTGCGAAAATTTGGCTCCTTTACTACAATGTAAGATATTCACAAAGAGACTTCTCTCTTTGTAGATACCTGCTGACCATTATCGCATACCATACTCTGCATTTTAGGAAGGGGCATGACACTTTCTATGCCGAAATGTGTGAAAGATATTTGATCCTCCTTAGGACATGTTGGGTTCTATCGTAGGTTTATTAAGGACTTTAGCAAGATTGCTAGACCCTTGATCAAACTTTTAGCTAAGAATGTGTCCTTCACGTTCGATAATAGATGTCTTAATACTCGAGAGAAGCTTAAGAAAGAGATAATTTTTTGCACCAATCATTTATGTCCCTGATTGGTCAAAGCAGTTCGAGATCATCTGTGACGCTTAAGATTTTTTTATTGGCACTGTTTTAGGACAGCGCATTGATAACAAGCAGCACATAATGTACTACCCAAGTAAGACTTTTAATGATGCCCAAATGAACTATACTACAACCAAGAAGGTTATTGGTTGTATGTTTGCCTTAGAGAAATTTCGTCCATACCTACTTGAGTTAAAAACCACAATCTTCATTGATCATTCTGCACTTAGAAACCTTATGTTTAAGAAAGATGCCAAGGCCTGACTCATTCATTCTCCTTCTTTAAGAATCTAATCTCGAGATTTGAGACAGAAAGGGTTGTAGAAATTGTTGTCGCTAACCATCTCTCACGTACCCAAACTCTCCTTGTAATGAATTGCCTATTATTGATGACTTGCTCGATGATCAACTTTTACTTGCCTTCAGGGAACCTTGGTTTGCCGACATAGTGAACTACTTAGTCAAACTCCATCTCATTAGTCAAAACACAATGTTTACCGTTCTTATCTCAAGTATGGTATTTTTTTGGAGAGGAACTGTATCTTTTCAAGTACTATTCTGACTAAATCATTAAGTGATGTATCCCCAATAAGAAAGTAAAGAGTGTTCTTTTCTTCTGTCACAAGCTTGCATGCGATGGACACATTGATCCCCGCAAGATTGCTGAAAAAGTATTACAAAGTGGGTTCTATTTGCTCACTTTATCCAAAGATGCCTTTGAATTCTGCAAGACGTGCTCAAGATGTCAAATGGTAGAAAGGATCTCGAAATAAAATGTGATGCCCCTAACTCAATTCTAGGAATAAAACTTTTTGACAGTTGGGACATTGACTTTATGAGTTTTTTTAGCTCATTTAAGAACCAAATACATCTTAGTTGTTGTGGACTATGTGTCCAAGTGGGTTGAGGCCATCCCTAGCAAGACAAATGACAACAAATTTGTTGTCAAGTTCTTGAAAGAGAATATTTTCTCGTGCATCGGAACCCCTCGTGCCATAATTAGCGATAATAGCACTCAGTTCTGCAATTGATCTTTTGAAACACTTATGTGGAAATATGCCATTACACATAAATTATCCACACAATATTATCCTCAAACCAATGGGCAAGTAGAATTCTCTAATAGACAAATCAAACTTTATTGAAGAAGACTGTGAGTCAGAATAAGAAAAACTGGTCCACCAAACTGGTAGATGCCTTATGGGCCTACATGACCGCTTCTAAATGATTTTAGGGATGTCTCCTTATAGGTTAGTGCTTTAAAAATCTTGCCACCTACCTGTTAAACTAGAGCACCGAGCCTTTTGAGCAATCAAGCAAATTGATTTTGATCTTGACAAGGCTGGTGAACTTCAGAAATTGAAATGTTGGAACTTGAGTAATTAAGAAACGATGCCTATGAAAATGCAAAGATCATGAAAATAGGGTTAAGGTCTTTCATGATAATGTATCATAAGACAAATTTTTGTCCCTGGATAAAATGTTTTACTCTATAATTCAGACTTCATCGTTTTTCAGAAAAGTTGAAATCAAGATGGACTGGGCCATTCGTTGTGAAAATTGTGTTTCATATACGGTGCAGTAAAGAACTGCAACCCAAGAATGGGAATGACTTTAAGGTCAATGGTCAACGTCTTAAACCGTTCTCAGAATTAGTACCAAAAATGAAATGACGATGGGTCTGTTTGACCCAATGTTTGGTAGCATCACCTCTTTCACATTATATTTCATGCATCTATACATTTCATTCATACATTAGGGACAATGCATGAGATAGGTATGAGGGAGGAGCACAAATATTTAACATGCTAACATTAACATGATAAAAAAATCCAAAATTTTTTAACTGAGAAACAATATTTGGATATATTTTTGTACAAAAGTTAAGATAATCTTAAGGATGAGGAGAATCATAATTTAGATTTCTTAATACTAAGTCAAATTAGTTAAGCTGATGAAATCATAACTTCTTGATTTCTAGGTATAGGAAGAAAATTGAAAAAATAATTTGGTCTTGATTTTTACCTTGATGAAATATGTGCTTTGTACACTTACACATTTAGATTCAAATCAAAGATCTTGTGCCTTATAAAAAAAAAAAGAATATAATATATAATATATATATTATATATATATATTATATATATATATATATAGATATATATATATATATATCAAAAATTCTCTAATTAAGCTGGGTAGTTGCGCCTCATAAAGCATAATTATTCACACCTAAAAGTGATTCATATCATCAATAAAATTCTTAGTTTTGTGGTCTTGTTTGCTTGAGTCCTTAAGTGCTAAGAGTGTTTTCTCACCCAGTGCCTAAGACTGTCCAGTTTGGGAGTCACTAACTAAAATCTTTATTACGTGGGTGAATAAGAAAGCCTAATAAAACTAAGGGATAAATATTGCTATAATAAAAATAATAAGGAATTATTGTTGGATTGAAGAATTTTAAGAAAAAATTTCATGGTCACAACGTGCATATGACTTGGGTATAATAATAGAGTAGGTGAGAATAAAATTTTAATCATTACCTTAATGATTACAAGTTTTTAGAGACTCAGTTTAGGGATGAATAATTTGGTGAATTTATGACTTTAAGTTTTTCCAAAAGTTTTCAAATATTTCTCTTTCTTTTAAAAGAAATTTTCAAAAATAAAACATTTCTTTTGATTTTTTTGATTTTATGGGTTTAATCTACTAAAAACTCTCGCAAGACAAAACTTGTCCTTTAGGGTTAACTTAGAGGTTTAACAACTTGCTGCGTATGCTCGCAGTCACGTGACCTATGAAAGTGGCTAAATACTTAGT
>JAVJIF010022005.1:0-105699 GCA_038442645.1 Agave tequilana | reverse complement strand
TTTGAGAACCAAAATCATACTTTATAAAAACATGCATTTTGATGTGTGTGTATTTTTGTGCTTCAACCATATATACTATAATCTTCAAAAAAAAATATTTACAAGATAAGTCTACAAGCAGGCATCTCTGAAACCTGATGTTGAGCAGTGATTGAGCTAGAGCCTAATATCCCATGCTTGAGCCGTCCATACCTGTACCAACCTGAAATTCATTCTTGAACTTCTATTATTACCAAATAGCTTATATATGGTTTGTTATCATCAAAACACATAACCCGGGATTGTAACCTTGGGCCAACGATCTCCCCCTTTTTGATGATGACAAAATATATAAGCTATAAAATAAAATATAGAAGGGAGGTAAAAGCTCCCCCTCAAATGATGCTCTATTATCAAGTATAAAACTTGAAAACATATAAAAAAAACTATATGAGATAAACATGTACAAAGCATGAAACCACCACAAATACTTCTCCCCCTTTTTGTCATACATCAAAAAGGGTTTGTAAACAACCATGAATCTCATCAGTCAATAATACAAACATTTAGTTCACCACATATAAAAGAAAATTTGTTAAAATCAAGTGGTTTACTAAAAATATCTGCAAGTTGAAATTCAGTAGAAACATAATCAATATCAATATCACCTTCTCATAATGCTCTCTAAGAAAGTGATATCGAATCTCTATGTGCTTAGTCTTACTATGTTGATTTGCATTTTTAGTCATATGAATAGTACTAGTATTATCACAAAATATTTTAACATGATCATAATGCAAATCATAATCAAGGAGAGTATGTTTCATCCAAGGGACTTGAGCGCAACAAGCCCCAGCCGCAACATACTCCGCCTCGGCAGTTGAGAGGGCTACAGAATTTTGTTTCTTGGAAGATCATGAAACACGACAATTTCCTAGAAACATACATGTTCCACTTATACTCTTCCTATCTACTCTACAACCTGCATAGTCAGCATCCGAAAAACTCGTCATTGAAAATTGTCCGGTCTTCAGATACCGTAGACCCATTCCAATAGTGCCCTTAAGGTATCGAATAATGCGTTTTACCGCAATCAAGTGGACTCTTTATGACAAGATTAGAATCTAGCATAAAGACATACACTAAACATGATATCCGGCCTACTAGTCGTTAAATACAACAAACAACCAATCATGCTTCTATAAAGTTTTATATCTACACTTTCACCTTATTCATCCTTGTCAAGTTTGGTTGTGGTAGCCATGGGAGCTTTGCTAGTCTTTGACCCTTCAAGTCCGAATTTCTTTATGAGTTTCTTTGTGTACTTGACTTGACTTATAAAGATCCTATCACTCTTTTGCTTGATTTGGAGTCCAAGGAAGTAGTTTAGCTCTCCCATCAAAGATATTTCAAACTCATTCTGCATACATGATTCAAACTCTTTGCAAAGAATTTCGTTAGTAGATCCAAAAATTATATCATCAACATAAATTTGAAGAATGAGAATGTCACAGTCAACATGCTTAATAAACAAAGTAATATCTATTTTTCCTTTAACAAAACCATTTGAAAGAAGAAATGTTGAAATTCTTTCATACCAAGCTCTAGGAGTTTGTTTTAAACCATACAAAGCTTTATCTAGTTTGAAAACAAAATTTGGATGTATAGGATCAACAAATCCGGGAGGTTATTCAACATATACTTCCTCTTCAATAAAACCATTTAAAAATGTGTTTTTGACATCCATTTGAAAAAAATTGAAATCTTTATAAGAAGCAAAAGCAAGTGTGATTCGTATAGTTTCGAGTCGTGCTGCAGGTTCAAAGGTTTCCTCAGAATCTATTCCTTCGATTTGAGTATAACCTTGGGCCACTAATCTAGCTTTATTCCTAAAACATTTCCTGACTCATCCAACTTGTTCCTAAAAATTCATTTAGTACCAATCGTTGGTCTATCACGGGGTCTAGGAATGAGATGCCAAACTTGGTTGCGCTCAAATTGATTGAGCTCTTCTTGCATAGCAAACAACCAATATGAGTCGCCCTCGGCTTTGAGGATATTTTTGGGTTCAATATGAGAAATGAAAGCATAATGACCACATAAAACATGGAGTTTGGAGCGATTAGATACCCCCTTTGATACATCACCTATGATGAGATCTTTGGATGACTTGTAGCATATCTCCAATCTTTTGGAAGCGGTTGAGATGGTTCCACTTCATCCTCTTGAAACTTCACCATTAAGCTTTTGCTTGTCTTCTTGGGTGGATGAGTCCTTCATGGACACTTTTTCCATGTCTTTACCTAAAGTGTCAATCTCTACAACATTCTTAACAAATGCATCAGATTTTTCAAACTTAACATGCATAGATTCTTCAATTGTAAGAGATGATTTATTGAACACTCTATAAGGTTTGCTAGTATTAGAATAACCAACAAAAATTGCTTTAAAATTCTTAGCATCAAATTTACCCAAGTTATCTTTGGTGTTCAAAACAAAACATTTGCATCCAAAAACTCTAAAATACAAAACATTTGATTTTCTTTAATAATAGATTTCAAAAGAAGTTTTGAAAGAAATTTTACAATAATAAATTCTGTTCGATATATAACATGCAATGATTACGGCCTCGGCCATAAGTATTGAGGGAGCCCGTATTTACTAATTATAGTCCTAGCCATTTCTTGAAGAGTCCAATTCTTTCTTTGAACAACTTCATTTGTTTTGGAGTTCTAGGACTTGACAACTCATGCTTAATTCCATTTTCTTCGCAATAAGTAATAAAGGATTGGTTAATGAACTCACCACCTCTATCACTTCTTATGCGCAAAATCGAAAAACTTTTTTCATTTTCAACTCTTTTCAAAAAACATTAAAATGCGAAAAATCTTGATCTTTATGTTCCAAAAAGAAAATTCATGTAAAAACGGGAAAAATCATTAACTAAAATAAAAACATAGTGATTTCCATTTAAACTTTTAGTTTAGTAGGACCAAACAAATCCATGTGGATCAATTCTAATGGCCTAGATGTCATGATATCCTTTTTTTAGTTTGAAAGAGGACTTGGTTTGTTTTTCAAGTTGGCACGCATCACAAATGCGGTCCTTCTCAAACTTCAAGTAAGGAAATCCTTCACCGATTCCTTAGAATTGATCTAGAAAGACGGTCAAAAGATACATGGCCTAATCTTCAATGCCATAACCATGAATCCTCATTAAAAGCATTTAAACATTTACTTTTGCAATCTAGATTATACATATCAATAATGTAAACATTATTTTCATGAAATCCGGTGAGAATACAATCAATGGTTTTACAATCAAAAATGTTACAAGAAGATTCATCAAAAATAACTTTGAAACCACGATCACATAGTTGACTAAGTAGGTTATGTTTAAGACCATCAACTAACACACCATTTTCAATTAAGGGAGATGTACCAATCTTGATTTTATCTATACCGATGATGTTGCCCTTGGAATCATCTCCGAAGGTGACGGTGCCACCTTCAACGTACCTTGATAGAGTTGCAAAATTGTTAATGTCCTATGTCATGTACCTTGAGTAACTGCTATCAAGATACCACCGCTCCCTACGTCTTGGAGCCTTGGTGTGTACCTATATCAAACAATGAAGTTGTTGATGTTGGAACTTGCTTTTGATGATACATTTGTGAAGCTATTTCAATGGAGCTCTATCTTACAAGCCTATTCAAGAGTTCTACATGATCAAGACTTCCCAAAAAGAGTTGCTATTGATGTGAATTGTATGGTTAATAGTATGTTAAAAGCCTTGAAACACACACACACATCATAGTCCTATTAGTCGACTTATAGCCTTTTATAGTCGACTTATACATAGGATAGTCAACTTGATATTTTTTGTCATCGACTAACATTTGCCTCTAGATGAATATCAACTCTCTGTTTGTACCCTACATTCAATATTAGTCGACTTGACAGTTTCCTAGTCGACTAATAGATGACCTAGTCGACTAATCATATTAGTCTGGTCGACTAGTTTCAGTTTCCAGAAAATTGTCCTTTGATTTAATCTTGACCAAGTGGACTTGGTCTCTTTTATAGTCGACTAACCCAGTCTAAATTGCCTACCCTAGTCGACTAACCCATATCTCAAGTCGACTAATGGCAGTTTATGACTTTTAGACAGTTTCTGTTTTCTGGTGTTATTCCAACGTTATCCAACCATTATATTCAAATTTGTCCTAATGACTATAATCACCTAGAGGGGGGTGAATAGGTGACTAACTAATCTAATGATCAATTAATGCGAAATAAAAACTATTTATGCAAACTAAAACTTCTTAAGTTAAACACACCCAGTATAACACAAGAGTGTAGCCGGATTCCCCGTGAAGGGCTCTGGGCTAACTCCTCAAGATTCCTCTAAATAAGAGTTGAGGTGCCGCGTTGGCTCTCTTGGTTGAATACAAGTGTTAGCAAACAAACCCAAAGCATATAACAATATGAGCACCAATATATATATCAAGCATATAAAGATGAAAGTAATAAAGCATTCAAGATATAAACAAGTAAGAGATAGAGAGAGAGAGAGCAATCGTAAATACGGGAGAATTGTTTCGAGGTTCGAGCACACTTACTCTACATCCCCAGCTTCAACACTATGAAGGATTTTCACTAAAATCGATCCACCGGATCACTCGGTGCCGCAACACCTACAAGTTCTATGGACTCCTAGTCCCTCTCTTGTTCCCGCAAGAAAAAACACACCGCAAGCCCACTAGCTTGCCGAGCCGCACCTCTACAATGAGCTCTCACTAGAACTCGAAACACCGCGAACCCTAAGTCCGCCTCCTCAAAACAAGAATGAGAACTTTGTGATCACAAAACTTTGATCACCTAAAATCACTCTCACAATAACACTCTTATAAGATAGATATATCAATGGATAGCTCAAGTGTTTGTGAGAAAAACAAGGATGGAAGTTATGGTGAAAAACTCAAGAAACTCTTTGAAAACACTCTTGATAAACTTCCTTTTGAATTGGAAATATTTACTCTCAAACTAGTAGAGAAAACTTCTGAAATAGATAGGAAAAACTAGGTTTAAAAACTCTCCAAAAATCTTGTTTAAAACAGTCCAAGAAACCCCCATTTTATAGGCCTAGAAAAAACTAGTCGTTGGGGCCAAACATCAGCCTGGGCGGCTGTCGGTCGACCGGCCCGGTCGGCCGCCAACGGTCAGAAATCCGACCGTTGGAGCTTCAATCGACCGGCCCGGTCGACCGTGGCCTGGAACAGAGAGCAGAACTCTCTGTCGGTCGACCGACCCGATCGAACGGGGCTTTCCAGAGAGCAGAGCTCTCTGGCGGTCGACAGGCCCTCCAGCCAAACCTGGCATGCATGTTTGTGCACGTCAGTCGAACCGACTCCTAGCTCGGTCGACCGGCCCAGTCGACCAACAGAAGCCAAACCAGAACTTTTTAGGGATTAAAAACTAGGAATTTTTCCTTTAACAAAATCCATAAAATCTCTAAAAATTTACAAAAATAAGTTAAGTAAAATACTTTGATATACAAACATGTTGGAGTAAAATCAAAACATGTTACAAACATTTTGAACTATTTTTGTAACTTAGAAATTTTGGCTTAAAACAAAAAACATCTTTTTCCAAATTGATTTTTCCAAAACTTCTCCAAATACAAAAATAAGATATTTTAGAGACTTTTAAAGCATAGAGTGTATGGATATGATCTACTACACATACATGATAAAATATCTATGTTTTTGACAATAAGCACTAAAAATAGTTATGGTTAAAACACATGTATATATTAAACTCCAAAAATCAAAACGGTATTTTTTCAAAATGAAAACTCTTTTATATTTTTCCAAATAAAAAACTCTTTTATGAAAACACATCTAAATCATGTGTGTGAGTGTATATAGTATACTTGAGCAATCCACCAACTATTTTATCCTTTACATTTTATCTAAAACAAAATCTTAATAAAACAAACCTAGACACAAGTCTTCTCTTGAGGTCTTCACTTGAAGTCTTCTACTCCTTCTTGACTTGGTCCAAACCATGATCCAAAGAGCAAGACTCCTCTTGAGTACTTGATGTGATCTTGATGCGTAGGCTCTTGAATCAAACCGTGCTAGCTCCAAAACTTGACTTTAAATCCTTTGTTGAAGCTAAACACCTACTAAGATCTTGATCATAAATCTGAGACTAATTAAACACAAGATCATTAGTACTATAAACCACATGAGTTAATCATCATCAAAACTAGAGTGATGGACCTTTGGGCCAACAATCTCCCCCTTTTTTATGATGACAAAAACTCATGAAGTTATATATTCATGGATTAAAGTAAAGCTTCAAAGAAGCTCCTCCTTAACTCATGCATAACAATAAATAAATAAGATATGGCAATGAAGTGCATAATATCTAAAAAAACATAAATGCATCAACAAGGTGAGAGACAAAACATAAATTCAAATCCTTTTTCCAAAAACTTTTCACCCTTTCGTTTAAACTTTCAAAAAAACATTTTTGTAAAACAAAAGATGCATAAACACAATGCATAAACATGCATAAACTCAATATATGCAAGAACTCAAATATGCATATATAAGCTCAAAATCTTTCTCCCTCTTTTTTGTATAAAGCAAGGAAAAACATGCATATATACTATAATACTTCTCACCCTTTTTGTCAATCATCAACAAAGGGGTTAAAGTAAACACAAAACAATGTTTCTCTCTTTTTATCCGAAACCAATAAAGAGATATATGCGATATACATTCATGAAGAGGAGGACGCTAAGTTAACTCCATACATACATGCATTACATGAAGAAGGGATGACAAGCCCTAATTCACATAACGCATAATATGCAATGCATAAGTGGAGATGTGAAGCTCCCCCTACACACGTGTATCACATAAAGAAGAGTTGTCAAGCTCCTCAATATAAGATACACTCAACATGAATATATGTAGAAGAGATGTTAAGCTCCCCTTGCATATAGGTAATTCATATCAAAATATTTTTAAATGAAAATTTTGATAATTACTTAAAACAAATTTTGACATTTACTAAGGTAATAAAACACATTTTGAGATACCTTTAAATAAACAAAAAATTTTAAGATACTAATTGTAAATAATAATGCAAATTTTGAGTTCATCTTAAATCAACAAATCAAGATATCACAAGATATAGATACCATATGAAATAGGAAATTTGTGATACCAATTGAAATTGAAAAATTGAAATCGAAACATTTTTACATTTTGATACCAATGAAAGAAAATATTTTTGATAACAATTTAAATCTACATTAAATTTTGATACCAATAGAAACACATGATAAATTTTGATACCAAGTAGGTAAAAACATATTGATACCAAATGAAATTTAAACCCAATTGAAAATTGAAACATATTGATACCAATTGAAATATATGAATGCCAATTAAATTAAATTGATACCAATTGAAGTTTATTGTAAATTATGATATCAATAAAAATGTATCTATTGAAAATAATGCATAAGCTTATTAAAATACCAATTGAGATATCAATTGAAAATTAAGATTTAAATTAAGCCTAGCATAAACATACTTTGTGCTTTAAACATGTAATATCTTTAACTCAAGCATAAAAATATATATATATGTATGTATGAAAAGAGAATACCAATAGAAATTGATATTATTTGAAATGAAGCATACATATATAGAAAATAAAATATGAGTATATACAAAAAAATATCAATTGAGATTCCAATCGAAAATATGATGTAAATCAAGTATATAACTCATAATAAACCACCCTTTTTCATGCACAAGATAAAAGATTTTCAATAAGTCATGCAAGGCATGGTCGCCCATCCGTCCGCCCTTAACAGGGTTGGTAGGGGTTTTCAAAAACTAGAGTTTGAAAATATTTTTATTGTGAAAATACTACCAAATGAAGAATAAATAACTAGTTAAAAGTAACTTTTGAAAAACTAGTTAAAGATTCTTCAAACATGAAATCAAATCATATGAGTCCATGAAGCATGCTAAAAACACAAGAATTGACACTCGAAATCTATAAGGCTCAAAATATCTCATGAAAATAATGTCATGAGTAAAACAAATAAAATGTAAGTGTACCATAATCATGTGAGTAGCATTTTCTTGAACTTAAGCAATAAGGCCCAAAAACATCAATCATGTGAAAAACATGAAAATTCATTTTTCATATAAAGATGATAATCATAAAAATTTATTTTTCATCTAAAAAACAAACTTCAAGGTATATATAGTTTTTATCTAAAACTAATAATATGCATACATATCCAAATATAAAAAAGAGTCCATAATATAAATTGCATGAAGGCAAATGACTCAAGGGGTATACATGTATATTTATTAGTTTTGAACAAAAATAGCATATACATGAAGTAAAATATGTAAATAGGCAAAACAAGTGTAAATGAGGAAATCATCAAAACTAGGCTATACATGTGCATATAGTGAGTACAAATGAGCAATAAAGTGCAAACATATATAAATTAAAAGTTGCTCACTACTTGTACACGTATAAACACAAGTTTTGACAAAAACTACATCTAAACAAGTGTTTATAACATGAAGCATAAATACAAAACATGAATATTTTAACAAACACTAACACATGAAAAAAAAATAATCATCAATTATAAATGCATGTAATAAAATAGTAGTTTAGAGATAATTACCAAACCAAAGAACTATACTCTAAGTCTCCAAATATGGTGGTTATCCCACCAAACCTCCCTGATAGCGGTGCATTAAATGTATTTCCATCAAGTCCATGTGCATCCACCATCAAGGCACCAACTTTCTCACGTTTTGTGAGAGCCCGCACCTACATCAAATACAAAAGGTGGGGATTTTGTACCCATTTTCTTTTGGGTCTCGGGGGTTAGCATTATAAGGAACCCAAACATTCTTATTAGCAAATTTAAAGAATTAATTCTGTCATAACAAAATCTTGCTAAATGCCTTTGCGGCCACAATGTGTACACATGTACACTCTACTATGCACATGTGTATGAGTGTGGTCATGGCGTGCAAAGTGTGCATATGCATGTTGAGGGTGATGTGCATGAACATGTGGAGCTTGTTTCTTTGAAAACAAGGACTCCAATCTAGAATAGTTAAAAGCACATTTGATCAAAGTTGAGCTCAAAAAAGCAATTTTATTTTTTTAAAATTTAACTTCATTTTTAGTAGTTGTGGCATGAAAAGCATGGTCAACAATCTTTTTCTTTTTAGAAACATTTTCTTTTTCTTTTTCAACAATTTTTCTTTTCAAAGAAGTGTTTCATGCAAAGCAATTTCTTTTTATTTTTTCACCAAAATAATTTTATTTTTCAAAAAAGTGTTCCTTCACAAAGATCATTCAATTTAGAAAGCAAGGAAATATTTTCATTTTTCAAACATTCATTTTCTTTTGAAAAATTTTCAAATTTATTTTGAAAAGAATCTTTTTCTTTTATGAAACACTCAATTTATTTTTCATTTTCTTGTTATCCTTTTTAAGCAAATCATATTTTTCAAGGAGTTGTTGACAAAAAGATGTAAGCTCATCATATGGCATATTAACATCCTCTTCTAACTCAGAATCGGTAGTTACCTCAAGGGGGTTATCCCATGGACCATGTAGCATACATTGTAAGCGTCACTTCCAACATCCGAGTCGCTCCCCGCATAATATTATTCTTGTTCGCCAAGGGTGATGATGGTGTTTCGTACTACAAAAGTCGAGTCAAGATTAGCAACCCTACATAAATAATCATTACTTAGGGTACTCTTCAAAGCATGAGTGGCTTTTGAGTTAGCCTCAATATACTTGCTATTATTAACATATGAATCTTTAGTAGTAGCAAGATAAACATGAATGCCTAGGCCTTTGAGGAACATAGACATCTTAACCTTTCAAGTTTGGATGTTAAGAATGTCAAATGTGGGAGGTGACATGAAATCCATGTGTGTGTAAACAAATATTGTGATTAGCTATAAAATGAGGATCTTTAACTCAAGGTTGTTAGACCCAAATCAAGAGCACTTGGCTCTGATACCAATTGTAATCACCTAGAGGGGGGTGAATAGGTGACTAGCTAATCTAATGGTCAATTAATGTGGAAAAAAACTATTTATGCAAACTAAAACTTCTTAAGCTAAACACCAATTATAACACAAGAGTGTAGCCGGATTTCCCGTGAAGGGTTCTGGGCTAACTCCTCAAGATTCCTCTAAATAAGAGTTGAGGTGCCGCGTTGGCTCTCTTGGTTGAGTACAAGCGTTAGCAAACAAACCCCAAGCATATAACAATATGAGCACAACATATATCAAGCATATAAAGATGAAAGCAATATAAGCATGCAAGATATAAACAAGTAAGAGATAGAGAGAGAGAGCAATCGCAAACATGAGAGAATTATTTCGAGGTTCGAGCACACTTGCTCTACGTCCCCACCTTCAACACCATGAAGGATTTCCACTAAAATCGATCCCACCGGATCACTCGGTGCCGCAACACCTACAAGCCCTTTGGACTCTCTAGTCCCTCTCTTGTTCCCGCCAAGAAAAACATACCGCAAGCCCACTAGCTTGCCAAGGTCGCACCTCTACAATGAGCTCTCACTAGAACTCGAAACACCGTGAACCCGCAAGTCCGCCTCCTCAAAATAAGAATGAGAACTTTGGTGATCACAACCTTTGATCACCTAAAATCACTCACACAATAACACTCCTATAAGATAGATATATCAATGGATAGCTCAAGTGTTTGTGAGAAAAACAAGGATGAAAGTTGTGGTGAAAACTCAAGAAACTCTTTTGAAAACACTCTTGATAAACTTCCTTTTGAATTGGAAATATTTGCTCTCAAACTAGTGGAGAAAACTTCTGAAATAGATAGGAAAAACTATGTTTAAAACTCTTCAAAAATCTTGTTTAAAACAGTCCAAGAAACCCCCATTTTATAGGCCTAAAAAAAACTAGCCGTTGGGGCCAAACATCAGCCTGGACGGCTGTTGGTCGACCGGGCCCGGTCGACCGCCAACGGTCAGAAATCCGACCGTTGGAGCCTCGGTGGATCGGCCCGGTCGACAGTGGCCTGGAACAGAGAGCAAAACTCTCTGCCGGTCTACCGACCCGGTCGACCGGGGCTTTCCAGAGAGCAGAGCTCTCTAGTGGTCGACCGAGACGATCGACCGGCCCTCCAGCCAAACCTGGCGTGCAGTTTGTGCACGTCGGTCGACCGACCCGGTCGACTGGCAGAAGCCAAACCAGAACTTTTTAGGGATTGAAAACTTGGTATTTTTCCTTTAATAAAATCCCATAAAATCTCTAAAAATCTACAAAAATAAGTTCAGTAAAATACTTTGATATACAAACATGTTTGAGAAAAATCAAAACATGTTGAAAACATTTGAAACTATTTTTGTAACTTAGAAATTTTGTCTTAAACAAAAAAACGTATTTTTCAAATTGATTTTTTCAAAACTTCTCCAAATAAAAAAACAAGATATTTTAGACACTTTTAAAGCATACAGTGTATGGATATGATCCACTACACATACATGATGAAATATCTATGTTTTTGACAATAAGCACTAAAAATAGTTATGGTTAAAACACATGTATATATTAAACTCCAAAAACCAAAACGGTATTTTTCCAAAATGAAAACTCTTTTGTATTTTTCCAAAATAAAAACTCTTTTATGAAAAACACATCTAAATCTTGTGTGTGAGTGTATATGGTATACTTGAGTAATCCACCAACTATTCTATCCTTTACATTTTATCTAAAATAAAATCTTAATAAAACAAGCCTAGACACAAGTCTTCTCTTGAGGTCTTCACTTGAAGTCTTCTACTCCTTCTTGACTTGGTCCAAACTATGATCCAAAGAGCTAGACTCCTCTTGAGTATTTGATGTGGTCTTGATGCGTAGGCTCTTGAATCAAACCTTGTTAGCTCCAAAACTTGACTTTAAATCCTTTTTTGAAGCTAAACACCTACTAAGATCTTTATCATAAATCTGAGTCTAATTAAACACAAGATCATTAGTACTATAACTACATGAGTTAAATATCATCAAAACTAGAGTGATTGGCCTTTGGGCCAACAATAACTACCTTAACTAACCATAGAGTTCATCTATAAATAGGGTTGTTATCTTAGGCTAAAAACACCAATTCAAATAAAAGGTTTTTTGACCAAAAACTCTATCAAAATTCTGGTTTTCAGAAAACTGTTCCCACTTTCATTTCTTCACTCAAATTCCTACTCCATAGTAAAGATTTCTGAGAGTCCACCTATAATAGCCCTTGTCCACGATCATATACAGATTCAAGGCTTATAGGATCATTTGTAATCACTCAAAGAGGAGCATTGTACAAGAGCGTCTTCGGGTTGAAGAGAGTTTGTACAAGGTGTTGTGGTCTTCTTGGTTGTATGAAGAGTTGTACACATTTGACAAAGGGGATTTGCCAAGTGGTGTGCAAGGTGTTGATTTTGGGTGTACAAAGTCAAAGGATAAAGGAAAATCTCAAGCGGGTGGCTTGGGGACTAGATGTAGGTCACGAGGACCGAACCAAGATAAATCTCTTGTGTTTGCGTTTGTTTTATCTTTTCTGTGATTTATTTTTCTTTATTTCCAGTACTTTATATTTACACTAATATCATTATTAGAGTGTTGACATGTATAGTAGATCCTACAATTGCATCATCTCGGGACCAACAATTGTTATCAGAGCAGGTTCAACAATTGGTATCAGGGCCCGGCCCGGTATACAAGCCCTGCATACCCAGTCAATAACAATACAAGGATGGCAACAGAGTTTCCTTCGTCACAGTTCAAAGAAGGACATTCTACACAACGTCCACCACTATTTGACGGATCCAACTACTACTATTAGAAGTGTAGAATGAAGATCTACTTGCAATCGATTAACTACGAACTATGGAACATAGTAGAAGCAGCGTACATCAAACTGACAACCAACTACACCGCTTGGAGTGATGATCAAAAGAAGAATGTGAAACTTGATGCCAAAGAGATGAATGCTTTATTCTGTGCCTTAACCAAAGAAGAATTCAACCGTGCGTCAATAGCCACTTCTGCAAATCAAATATGGCACACTCTACAGGTAACACATGAAGGCACAAATATAGTTAAGGAATCTAAAATTTCTATTCTTGTCCACAGGTTTGAATTTTTCAAAATGAAGGAGAAACCATCTCAGAAATGGTAACAAGTTCACTGACATAACAAATTCCTTAGCATCCCTTAGAAAGGAATACACCCAAGTCGAAAAAGTTCGCAAGATCCTTCATGCACTCACATCAGATTTGGAGAAGAAGACAACTGCAATCGAAGAAGCGAATGATCTCTCAATAATGTCGTTAGAAAATCTTATTGGTAATCTAATGGCATATGAAGTGCAACTCGAAGACAGAAAGAAGGATGAACAATAATCTTTCTCAAAGAAGAAAGAACTTGCCTTCCATGTATCCTCAGACACGGACAATTCAGATAACGATGAAGAGGAGATGACAATGCTTTCAAGAAAATTCAGAAAGTTCTTGAAGTAAGGTAAGTTTAAATGTTTTAATTGTAATAAAACAGGTCATATGAAGAAGAATTGCCCATTGCTCAAAAACAAAGGTAAATTCAAGAGCAAAAAGTTCAGAAAGAAGAAAGACTACCAAGTATCATGGAAAATAGTGATTCCTCTTCCTCTGACGAAGAAGAAGCCACTGAACATACCAACATTTGCTACATGGCGCTAGAAGAAGATGAGGTACAATATACTAAACTTTTAGATGCATTCCATGAATTATTCAATGATCTTAAGATTGAAAAGATAAAGAATAAAGTTTTGTCAAAGAAAATGAAAAACTTATTAAAGAAAATTCTTGTTATGCTTCTCAAATTTCTTCTATAAATTCTCAAAAAGATAATTTTGAAAAATGATATCATCATTAAAAAAGGATAATGAGAATTTATTACAAAATAATATTTTATTGAAAAGAGAAATTATGTCTTTAAATGAAAGAATTTCTGTATTAGATAAAGACATGTCAATTTTCAAAATGAAGTATGAAGAGATTTTGAAAAATGTGACTAAATTTAATCAAGGAAATGAAAAGTTAAATGATTTGTTATCATATCAAAATATGTCACATAATCATTATGGTCTTGAATTTTTTGGAAAATCTACATATGTTAGTAATCCATATAATTCTTTTGTGAAAAGAAATACTGATATTATTTCAAAAAGAATTAAGAACAAGTTCATATGGATTCCTAAAAACTTAAGCATTATTGATAAAAATACTTATATTGCATCATACATAAATGATATATGTAATTCATGCAATTATGTGTATACTAACAGATGAAAACCAAATTCAAATTGGATTTGGACTCCTAAAGGTTAATGCTTTAATCTTATGATTGGTACCATCTAATGTTTATCTTTCAGGTACCATATAAAAAGTTTGATAAGAAAAATATTGCAAGATATATATTTTTTTTGCAGGGGGAGAAAACATATTTTTCTATATCTGTTATAACCTCTTTTCTGCAAGGGGAGAACATTTTTCTGCAGGGGGAGAACATATAACATATTTTCTGTAGGGGGAGTATTCATGCACACAAAGTGTCATCATCAAAAAGGGGGAGAATGTTGGAACTTGCTTTTGATGATATATTTGTGAAGCCATTTCAATGGAGCTGTATCTTACAAGCCTATTCAAGAGTTCCACATGATCAAGACTTTCCAAAGATAGTTGCTATTGATGTGTATTGTAATGGTTAATAGTATGTTAAAAGCCTTGAAACACACACACACATCATAGTCTTATTGATTGGTCGCTAATGTTGCATATTTAGTATCATATTTTCATACTTATTATAGAATAAAATCTGCATTGTCCTAATTAAATGTTTAATTTATTTGCAGGCCTATTCCTTAAGGAGATGAAGAGAAATGAGCCCAAAAGCCCACCAGAATTCTGAAATAAATCAGAATTAATTCGAGCTCAGTAAATCAGGGAAAAATCAAGAGGTTGAAAACTAGTTGAGAAGAATCCTCTCAGAATCGATCGGTTGAAGCAAAGATCAAAGGCCATTTCGTCAAAATCCCGGACACAAACGAGAAAACCAACTGAAGATAAAAGCAGAAGGAAAAACCAGGGAGACCCACCAACAGGTGTGGCCACCTGGCCACACCCTGGCCGCGGAAACGCGGCGAAAGCCACGTTTTCGCGGCTTGGTTGTAGAGTTAGGGGGAGCGTTTGCTCCCCCGATCTCCTCTGGATCCTGTAGGTTGGGGTTTTGCCTATAAAAATCCAGTATTTTCACTGAAAATGGGACGACCATGCAGAGATAGGATTTAGCCTAGTTTTCATTCTTTGTAGTTTAGGTTTTTCATTTCTTTTTATGTAATTTGTATGTAAGCTTAGGTTAGATGAAGATTCATGTAAGTAAGAGAGAGAGACTTATGTTAAGAGTGGCACTGATGTACCCTCCTCTTTTCTTCCATTGTTTCTGCAAGCAATAAAGGTAAACATTTGTTTATGTTCGTATTTTCTTTTGTTTTCTTCTTCCTCTTTCTACTTTACCTCTTTTGTTTTTGATGAGCTTGCAAGTGAATCCAGAAGTATAAGTATACAAAAGCCTTTGTGAGTGCCGACGATACTTCATGAAGACATTCTCCTCCTGAAGATCTGTATCACTTCATTCTTGCAAGGCTTGATGATATAATGCGAACGGGGACTGAGCTCGATCCTATGACCTATGCGTTGAACGCCTCCAAAGTAAGGTAGAACATGCAAGGGTTCCAGGTAAGTCATCAACCAAACTAGGTGAGTACTTCTTTATCTTTCTTTCTTTTCTTTTATTTCTGTAAATTAAATCACCAACACCATATCTTCCAAATCACTTCTTTCCCCACTCATTTGTACATAGTCGCTTTCTTTCCCATTTCTTTGTAAATAGTCATTCTCCATTCTTTTCCACCTTCTCATTCTACCGTTTTCTTTCTAACTTTAACATAATTCTTTTTCATTTTTTTATTTCTTAAAACAAAGAAGAACTTTCATTTTTCTTCATAAAGATTTTAATAAAAAAAACCTTGAACGCTTCTATCGCTAACCCTCCTTGTAGATCACGACCCGCGTAGCCACTTGCTATAGCGGTAAGAATTGAGCACTTGCACATCTTTATTCCTAGATCTAAAATTCTGTATTTTGTGTGCAGGTAAAGCCTCAATCAAATTTTGGCGCCGGTGCCGGGGAGGGTAACGGTTTTTATTGAAATCTGATTTTTATTGAAAATTTTTTAGAACTAAAACGAATTTTCTTCTCTGTTGCAGGTTATAGGGCAAGCAAAGTAGGAAAATAACATTGCAGTAACATATAAGTGGTCTTGGGCCTCTGCTCTAGAAAGCAGAGACCAAGTGCCCTCTAATTTGCCGCGTTTTCTCGGCCAAAGCCGCGGATCCGCGGCAAAAAGGAGTTGACTACTAAACAGGTTTTTTGCAGGGCTGCTTGCTTTGTAAAATTCTAGTTTTCTATAACTTTATTTCTTATATGCCATCACCAAAAGCCTGCTAATAAATCAACAGTAAAACATTTGTTGAAAAAAGTTAAAAAATTGATTAGACGTTTGCATTTTAGGCACGTGTCTTTTCAATTCATTTACTTTACTGTTGAAGAGTGCTGGAGCAAGGTACGTTCGCATTGCATGTAGAATAGGACTCATCTCTTTGTTGATTTATATCGCTTTGAGTGAATCTTGTTTACATATCTTGTACACTTGCACAAACTGATCTTAAGGGCACCACCCCATAACAAGATAAGGTGGGGATTTAATCACCCTTCCTTGGCCCAAAAATCAGATTCCAAGCACTCACTAACCCGAGCCTAACTAAAAATGAGTAGACGTTGGCCCTAGGGACATCTCGGACTCAATTAGGAGATTATCCTAAGGGGAAAAGGTGTTGGAATTTGACTCCTGCCAAATCAGTGTCTAGGAAAGGGATTAAAGGCCGAAAGCCCGAAGATTGGTGGTTATTTAATTAAGGAACGTCTTTTGACGGAAAACCTCCCACCAATCTTGCCCTGACCTGGCTGATGAGCTTGTGGTCAAAGTCTGCATTAGACCTCCCGTGAACAGTCTAATCAGTTAGGAGTCGTCTAGGTCATAGGTCTACCCTAACTTAGTTAGAATTTTTTCCTTTTATTTGTTTGCTTATTTGTTTATTTTTTCTTTCTTTCTGTTTGTATTCTATTATGTGGTATGGCTTATAATAACAATTTTTTCAACTTCAATAATAATCCATATTACACACTGACTTCATTTTCGAATATTACCAACCCGGCATATCATAACTTTAACCAACCTAGTGTGCCGGATTGGTCTTATCCGAATCAATATAACCATGCCCCCAATCTAATAACTATAATTTCCAGAATGATTTCAACTCTTCACAGAGTCAGTGGGGATTCACCTTCCCCGAGTCCAATTTTCAATCAACTTGTCCTCCTTCTCCACCTAGTCCACAATATTTTCAAGATTCATATTCAGTTCCACCAGTCCAAAATAGAAAACTATCAATTTTGGAAATGAGTATGCGTGAGTCCAAACACAAATCCCAAAATCTGATGGACTCACAATTTCACCACCAATTCCAAGACAACACTTCATCTTTTCATCAAAACAATGAACCTATCAACTATGAAAAGATGCTTGAAGCCATGACTCAGGCTCAAAACGCTCGTAATCGTGACATAGATATGATGGTCCAATCTCTACGTTCTCACCGTTTGACCAATTCTGATGTCACTGACCATTCTGTTAGAGCCGAAGAGTCATGTTGTTTTGGAAATCAAGATTCTATTTCAGAACAACCATTTGAACTTGCCCAAACTCCAAATTTTGAAAAAGATATTGACAGTTTGGCAAGTTATTCCTTTCCTGAAATAGAACTTGAGAATGAATATGATCCTGAACCCCAACTTAGTGATTCAATTCTACTTCCTGATTCAATTATGACTCCGGTATCTTTATCTGACTTTAATCTTTTCCCCGAGTTAACATTGGATCTTGTGCAATTCATCATGAAATTGAATCACCTATTTTTTAATGATCATATTGAACTTGACCAATTTTACACTTTTGAAAATCCTATTGACAATTGGCAAGTTCTCATTTTTTTGATATTGAACTCAATGAGATATGTAACCTAGATTCTCAAATCTGTGATCCAGTTCAACTTTCTGAATCAATATTGACTCCTGTTTTGTTACCAAACTTGAGTAATATTTTAGAGTCAGTTTTGATTCCCCTACCTATCATTCTTGAACTTGAATCACCAATATAAAGTCATATTTCATTGTTGGAAAATAAATGTGGACTTGACTTTCAACTTCTTGACTTGGACCCACTTCCTGAACCAATCTCGACTCCTGAACCTTTACTTGACTTAAGTCACTTTCCTGAGTCGGTATTAGTTCCCGTGCTTCCTGAGTCCAAGTCAATCATTCTATCTTTTCACACTCCATTCTGGGACAAGGTGGTTGACAAATTTGACTCCGAAATTAATTATGAAATTAGGAAATTAGATGGGGTCAAATATTTAATAAAAATCTTTCATGGATACATCATTTTAATGGGTTATATTAGTGAAATTTCTGGTGGGCTCCTCCGAACCCAACGAAAAGTTGATTGGGCCGCATTTCGTGGACCAATCAGACCACCTCCGGAACCACCACCTTAAGGTAACATTTTCCTTCCCTTTCGTCTTTTTCATGCATCTATGCATTAATTCATACATTGAGGACAATGCATGAGATAGGTGTGGGGGAGGGTCTAACATAACTTAGTTTTTTCTTTTTATTAAAAAAAATTAACATTTTCTTTACTTTTAAAAACTTTTTGAAAAACAGAAACAATATTTTGGCATATTTTTTGTAAGAAATTAAGTTAATTTTAAGGAATAGGAAAATCCAAATTAGGATTTCTTAAATTTGGTCAAAATAAGATTATTTGTTTGATTTTTAAGGTTAGGAAGATAATTTGTCAAAGTAATTTAGTCTTGATCTTTACCTTAATGAAATATGCACACTTCATACACTTAAACACTTAGGGTTCAAAAACAAAGATTCTTATGCCTTAAAATATATATATATATATATATATATATATATATATATATATATATATATATATAATATATATATATATGAAAAATGAACAAGTCTAATTATCGATTAGCTAGGTGCTTTGGCCTAAGCAAGCCTTAGTATTTATGCGAAAGATGATTAGATAAGTTTAAAATATATATATATATATATAATCCTCTGATTAAGCTGGGTATTTGTGCCTAATAAAGCATAAGTATTCACGCCTAAAAGAGGTTCAAATAATAAAATCCTTAGTTTTGTGGCCTTATTTGCTCGGGTCCTTAAGTCCTTGGGGTGTTTTTTCACCCGGTGCCCTAAGACCGTTTGGTTTGGGAGTCATCAATTAAAGGCTCGTTACATAGGCAGATTAGAAAGCCTAATAGAACTAAGGAATAATACCATCAAAAATATATATAGATATATAAATAAATAAGGCATAAGAGTTAGAGTTAATGAACCCTTAGTCAAAATTTTCACAATCACAAGGTGCATATGACTTAGGGTAAAGTAATAGACTAGATGAGAAGTACAATTTGACTCCTTATTTTGATTGATAACAAATTTTTGAATAGAGACTAAGTTTAGGAATGAAAAATTCAGTTTTCCTATAACTTATAGATTGCTTAAATCTTACAATTATATTTCAAATATTTTTCTCTTTCAAAATGCTTTTCGAAAATACTAACTCTTTGTTTCTCTTTCTTTATGGATTTTGTGGGTGTAATCCACTGAAACCCTCACGAGATAAAACTCGTCCTCTAGGGGAAACCTAGAGGTTTAACGGCTTGTTGCACATGCTCAGTGCAATCGCGTGACCTGCGAAAGTGGTCTAATAATCTCAGTATAGTTTAGTTGTTTTGCTTGAGGACGAGCAAAAGATAGGTATGGGGGTGTGATTGGCCGCTAATGTTGCATATTTAGTATCATATTTTCATACTTATTATAGAATAAAATCTGCATTGTCGTAATTAAATGTTTAATTTATTTGCAGGCCCATTCCTTAAGGAGATGAAGAGAAATGAGCCCAAAAGCCCACCAGAATTCTGAATTAAATCAGAATTAATTCGAGCTCAGTAAATCAGGAAAAAAACAAGAGGTTGAAAACCGGTTGAGAAGAATCCTCTCAGAATCGATCGGTTAAAGCAAAGATCAAAGGCCATTTCGTCAAAATCCCGGACTCAAACGAGAAAACCAACTGAAGATAAAAGCAGAAGGGAAAACCAGGGAGACACACCAACAGGATGTGGCCACCTGACCACACCCTGGCCACGGAAACACGGCCAAAGCCGCGTTTCTGCGGCTTGGTTGTAGAGTTAGGGGGAGCGTTTGCTCCCACGATCTCCCCGGGATCCTGTAGGTTGGGTTTTTGCCTATAAAAATCCAATATTTTCACTGAAAATGGGACGACCATGCAGAGATAAGATTTAGCCTAGTTTTCATTCTTTGTAGTTTAGGTTTTTCATTTCTTTTTATGTAATTTGTATGTAAGCTTAGGTTAGATGAAGATTCATGTAAGTAAGAGAGAGAGGCTTATGTTGAGAGTGACACTGATGTACCCTCCTCCTTTCTTCCATTGTTTCTGCAAGCAATAAAGGTAAACATTTGTTTATGTTCGTATTTTCTTTTATTTTCTTCTTCCTCTTTCTACTTTACCTCTTTTGTTTTTGATGAGCTTGCAAGTGAATCCAGAAGTATAAGTATACGAAAGCCTTTGTGAGTGCCAACGATACTTCATGAAGACGTTCTCCTCCTCAAGATCCGTATCACTTCATTCTTGCAAGGCTTGATGATATAATGCGAACGGAGACTGAGCTCGATCCTATGACCTATGCGTTGAACGCCTCCAAAGCAAGGTAGAACATGCAAGGGTTTCAGGTAAGTCATCAACCAAACTAGGTGAGTACTTCTTTATCTTTCTTTCTTTTCTTTTATTTCTGTAAATTAAATCACCAACACCATATCTTCCAAATCACTTCTTTCCCAACTCATTTGTACATAGTCTCTTTCTTTCCCATTTCTTTGTAAATAGTCATTCCCCATTCTTTTTCACCTTCTCATTCTACCGTTTTCTTTCTAACTTTAACATAATTCTTTTTCATTTTTTTATTTCTTAAAACAAAGAAGAACTTTCATTTTTTCTTCATAAAGATTTCATTAAAAAAAACCTTGAACGCTTCTATCGCTAACCCTCCTTGTGGATCACGACCCGCATAGCCACTTGCTATAGAGGTAAGAATTGAGCACTTGCACATCTTTATTCTTAGATCTAAAATTTGTAGTTTGTGTGCAGGTAAAGCCTCAATCACTTATTAGTCGACTTATAGCCTTTTATAGTCAACTTATACATAGTATAGTCGACTTGATATTTTTTGTAGTCGACTAACATTTGCCTCTAGATGAATATCAACTCTTTGTTTGTACCCTACATTCAATATTAGTCGACTTGACAGTGACCTAGTCGACTAATAGATGACCTAGTCGACTAATCATATTAGTCTGGTCGACTAGTTTCAGTTTCCAGAAACTTGTCCTTTGATTTAATCTTGACCTAGTCGACTTGGTCTCTTTTGTAGTCGACTAACCCATTTTAAATTGCCTACCCTAGTCGACTAACCCATATCTCAAGTCGACTAATTGCAGTCTGACTGTTGGACAGTTTCTATTTTCTAGTGTTTTATCCAACGTTATCCAATGATTATATATTCAAATTTGTCCTAATAACTACCTTAACTAACCATAGAGTTCAGCTATAAATAAGGTTGTTATCTTAGGCTAAAAACACCAATTCAAATAAAAGGTTTTCTGACCAAAAACTCTTTCAAAATTCTGGTTTTCAGAAAACTGTTCCCACTTTCATTTCTTCACTCAAATTCCTACTCCATAGTGAAGATTTCTGAGAGTCCACCTATAATAGCCCTTGTCCACGATCACATGCAGATTCAAGACTTATAGGATCATTTATAATCACTCAAAGAGGAGCATTGTACAAGAGCGTCTTCGGGTTGAAGAGAGTTTGTACAAGGTGTTGTGGTCTTCTTGGTTGTAAGAAGAGTTGTACACATTTGACAAAGGGGATTTGTCAAGTGGTGCGCAAGGTGTTGATTTTGGGTGTACAAAGTCAAAGGATAAAGGAAAATCTCAAGCGGGTGGCTTGGGGACTGGATGTAGGTCACGAGGACCGAATAAGGATAAATATCTTGTGTTTGTGTTTGCTTTATCTTTTCTGTGATTTATTTTCCTTTATTGCAAGTAATTTATATTTACGCTAATATCTTTGTTTGAGTGTTGACGTGTATAGTAGATCCTACAATTGGCATCATCTCGGGACCAACAGTTGACTTTGGTACCCATATTTTCTTGGGTCGTATTACGTTAGTACCTCGAACCCAAATATGATTATTGGTACCATTTATACGATTTAACAAAATTTAGCTAGATGACTATTTCGGCCACAATAAGTACATTTATAAAATCTCCCATACTTGAAAGCATGATGTGCATGATGAACATGTGGTTTATGAGCATGGTGAACATGTGCTGTGTGAACATACTTGGTGTGTGTGTAAGCATGTGTAGTATGAATGTGTTTCTTTAAAGCATTTTTCTTTGAAAACATGTCTTCTAATTTAGCTTTGTTAAACTCAAATTTCTTTAAAACATTTCCCAAATTGTTGATTTTAGTTTTTAAGATGGAAATTTCATTTTCATCAATCTTGGGAAACTTAGCTTTACATGAAACCTTGTATGCATCAAACTCCCTGTTTGTTGATAAAAGAGTGGAAGACAAATCATCTTTTTCTTTGAAAAGAATAATAATTTTGTTTTGAAGAACTTCATTTTTCTTTTTTAGTGTTTGATAATTTTTCTTTAAAGAATCATAATTATCTGAGAGTTCTATAAAAGCATTTAATAAATGTGAGTTACTCCACTATCATCAAAAGATGGTTCATAATTTACCTTGGGTGTGTTTGCCATAAAACACACGTTTGCAGTATCCACCTCCTCTTCGGATTCACTTTCTTAATCCCAAGTGGCTTTGAGAGCTTTCTTCATAAATGGCTTCTTTTGCTTGATAGAAGAAGATATCCTGTTTATGAAATCTGGACATTCGGCCATGATATGTCCGGGTTTCCGACAGTTGAAGCAAATGATTTTATTTTCCTCCTTTCCTTGCCGTCATCTCCTATGATTGTATTTTTCCTTGTTGTATGCACTTATTACATTTCTTATGAGGAAAGATAGCTCTTCATCTTCTTCATCGTCGGAGATGGCGGGAGTAGACTTGAAAGCGATAGTCTTCTTCTTTTGTGGCGCCATTTCTTCTCTTGCCATTTTCTCTATCTCATGGGTCTTAAGGTTGCCGATAAGATCAATGAGCTCCATCTCATCTTTATCGTTCAACTCCTTCAATGTGGTAGCTTTGACTTCACAAGACGGTTGAAGTGCGCGAATGACCTTTCTAACCTTTTGATCATTATTGATTTCATCACCTAGAGAAGTAAGGTTATTTTAGCAAATTTCATAATCATGTCATCAATAGACTCATTTTGATGCATTTTAAAGTTTTCATATTGGGAACGCAAGAGATCAATTTTAGCTCTCTTGACTTATAGTGTTCCCTCATGAGTGACCAATAAGTGTTGCCAAATCTCATAGGCGGATTTGCAATGAATGACCCTTGTCATGTCATCCTCATTCAATGCTAAAAGAAAGGCATTTTGAGCCTTTGAATTAGCCTAATATTCTTGGAGGCAAGATCAGACCAAGTGTCCTCCTCACAAGTGGGTGCACTATAGAATTTGGTCACCGCCTTTGGAACACGGCATCCTAGGGATCAAAAAAATACGGTCATCCTAATTTTCCATATGGGAAAGTTAAGGCCATCAAACTTGGGAGGAGTCCTAATACTATCAGCCATCTTTACTAGTGGATGAATGAAGAAATTTATAGAATGATTAGCAAAATAGAATCTCTCTAAGGATGTTAAGTAAAAAAACTAGAGACCTTGCTCTGATTCCAATTGAAATTACACCTAGAGGGGGGTGAATACGTGTAAGGCTAATCAAATCAATATTCAATACAAATAAAAATAAGATGATGCAAACGATCACTCAAAGCAAGATTAGAAGCCGTATACCCCGTGAAGGGTTCTGAACTTCTTCCTCGTAATTCCTCTACATAAGAGTTTGAGATACTCAATGCAATCTTTTTGTAAGAATATAGATTGACAATGAATGAATGAATATAAAGTAGATAAGATAGATAAGTAAATCAATCACAAACAAAGAGATTTGTTTCGAGGTTCGAGCACGCTCCACGTCCCCGCCTTCACCATCGTGAAGGATTTCAAATCCACTAGAACTTTTCACCAGAGAAATTACAACCACTATGGAGTACATAACTCCCCAACACACTCCTCTAGTCCAGAGGTAGCGTAGCAACAATACAATAAGCACTGGGTGATCAAAAGACCACAAACTCTCTCTTGAAACATTTCTTTACAAAAACCCTAGAGAATAATATATAAGATTGAAGCTCAAGATTTTGTAAGTAAAATTTAAAAAATAGAAGAGAGATTTTCAGAACCAAAACTTGAAGAGAATTTCAGAGAATAAAAGTACAAAACCTGAAATAAAACTTTTTCTCAAGTAAGCACAAAACTTTGAATCTTTTCAAATTGTTGTAGTAATGAACTCAACCCTAATGACCCCTTTATATAGGTTTTAGGAAGAGCAAATTTAGAATAGTTTTACGAGCATAAAAGAGGAATAAATTGACCCTCAAAATTAACTATTCACATTTTGAATTTAAACATGCTTTAAAAATAACTAAAACAAAACAGTAAGAATTGCCAATTTGGCATACTGGCTGTCGACCGGCCGGTTTATCGGTAGATTTAAAAATCTGATAGGTAACTCTTCCCGGTCGACCGGTCGATCGACCGTGCCAAACCGAGAGTTGGCTGCTTACATTCGGTCGATGATCGAAGTGGAACGAACACTTTAAAATGTGTGTTTTATGAAATCAATTAAAATATGTATGTGCTAATGTTCCCTCGATACTTCCGTTATAGCATTGGCTCGACAGGTCGAATCCACAGGGACGGGAGGCGATAGAAGCATTAACAGTTCTTAGTCACGTCGATTGTTAACAAGTCTTCTTTGTTAAAAGAATGAGAAAAATAAAATAAAAGAAAATCTAGAGGTGATAGGGAAGAAGGCGATGAAATTGGTGATGTGAAAATAAAAGATAAGTTGTTTGGAAAACAAGATAGAAAAAAATGAAGCTTTTAGTAAAGAAAATGAAAATAAAGGTGAACAAAGATGGTAAAAACAACGATAGAAAAAATGATAAAAGATTTTGCAATTGGTTTTTGAAAAAAAGTAAAAGAAAAACTCATGGCTACTAACTATTAATTGCTCCACTAACCATGCTAACCTCTTAGTGATAGTTACCTCACATGGATCCTTGGCCATCACTAGTCCTTGGCTTCAAGAGACGATGCAAAGCATGGCCCATAAGATTGTTCTTCTACATTCAAACAACACATCCATATAACACAACAATTTGCAAGCTACTATTAAATCATCAAAATCGATTAGAGGTGAGCAAGAAATAAAGAAGACATTACAAGTTAGCAAGTTAGTGGGTTAGATGTTAGAAATGCTAGAACGTTAGAATCCATCATCATGAGCCATCAATGGCTCTTGCAAGAGCAAGGCTTTATAGAGGCTATTAGATTCATGTGGATTATCAAGTAAGTGGTTAAATGGTTAGCGGTTAGTACTTAGATTGCCATGAGAAGAAGAAATTAGCCAAACATCATATAAAAGATGGAGAAGATTACAATGGAGAAGAAAAGAGACACCTTTACATAGATTGTCACCATCCATTACATCAATCTCTCTTTCTCTCTCAGAATCTCTCTATCCTAATACATGATCTAAAAAAAATGAAAATACAAAAGAAAAGAAAAAGAACACCTACACTACCCTATACTAATAGATAGAAAACCTAGCATAATTCTCAAACTGCTTGTGTTTCATATATCTGCAGGGGTTTTATAGGCAAAAGGAGATTCTAGAAGATGAGACGAGGCCACGCATCGAAAATCAAGGCATGGGCCCACCAAATTGCCGCAGAAACGCGGCATTTGCCGCATTTCTGTGGCAAAACTCGGTAATTAAGTCCCTGGTTTTTGCGAGCGTGTTCCCGTCCCTTCTAGTACCTTCTTGGTATACTTAGATTCTGGTATTTTCGCTGGATGTTCGTCTGATATGCGCAATGGTCTAGGTTCAATGCATCTTCTAGAAGCTCCCTTCCTTATCTTCCAAGAAATCCAAATTTAATTACCCAAAAATGGGTTTAATTAAGCTCTTATTACCCTTTTGCCCTCTTTGTCTTGATTATCTGCAAGAGAGACCAAAACACGGTTTAGACCGACAGTTTATTCATAAATCAGTAAGAAAATGTGATATAATAATGCAGAATTGTAGACTAATCACACTCTCACACTTATCTTTTGCTCGTCTTGAGCAAAGCAAGAAAATAAAAACTATACTACAAATGTTATTACACCACTTTCGCAGGTGACGAGATTGCACTGAGCATTTGCAACAAGCCGTTAAACCTCTAGGTTTCCCCTAGAGGAGGTGTTTTGTCTCCTGAGGGTTTTCAGGGGATTGCACCCACAGAATCCATAAAGAAAGAAGACAATGTTAGTATTTTGAAAACACATTTTGAAAGAGAGACAAGTTTTTGAAATATTTTTGCAAAAATATAAGCGATCGAAGATCATAAGTCCACCAAAAATTATTCTCCCTTAAACTTAGTCTCTATGCAAGATCTAGTCTTCAATTAAGGTAAGAATTCAAAATTGGATTGAATATTTTATCCTTCATAAAACCTAGATAATATGTACTTTGTAATAGGAAAGATTTTTGGGACTTCAACTCTAACCATCAAGCCATTTATTTTTATATATATATATATTTTTTCTTTCCTTAGTTTTCTTAGGCTTTCTAGTTCACCCGGGTAGTGAGCCTTTAACTGATGACTCCCAGACCGGATGGTCTTAGGGCACCAGATGAGAAAACATCCCTCGGGTTAAAGGACTTGAGTAAACAAGGCCACAAAACTAAGAGGGATTATTTGTGTTCCTTATTACCACCTTTAGGCGTGAATAATCATGCTTCTTGAGGCATAGTTATTCAGCTTAATAAGTGATTTTTTTCTTCATATATAATATATGTTTTTTCTTTTTATTTATTTTTTGCTTTATGACATTTTAGGTCTTTGCTTCCATCCCAAAATTGTGTTTATGTGAAGTGCAAACTATCTAAGGCAAAAAATTCAAGATAAAATTATCTCCCTAATCTTTTATACTTAACCTATAATTTTAAATAAGATCCATTATTTCAACTAAGTTTAAGATGTCATAATTAAGGTTTCCTTAATTTCTAAGATCATCTTAATTTTCTTAAAATAGATTAAAACTTTGTCTCTTGTTTCAAAAAGTTTATAAAGAAAGAGAAAAATCCTATACAAAAAGGGAAGATTTCTAAAAGTATCCTATAAGAAGTGAAAAAGAAAGAAAAATCTAAAAAACTCTATGTTAGTAACCCTCCCCCACACTTATCTCATGTATTGTCCTTAATACATCGTGATGTATGTATGCATGAAACAAATAGAGAGAGAAGGAAAAAATCACCTCAAGGTTCCGGTGGTGGTCTGATTGGTCCATAAAATGCGGCCCAATCTAATTTGCGTGGAGTTCGGAGGAAACCACCAGAAACCTTTATAATACAACCCACTAAAATGATGTATATATGAATGATTTTTATTAAGAATTTTACCCCATCTAATTTCCAAATTTTCAAGATAATTCCGGAGTCATTATTATCAACACCCTTGTCCCAAAATGGAGTATGAAAAAAAAGAATGATTGATTTGGACTCAGGAAGCACAGGAACGACCACTGACTCAGGAATTTGACTTAAGTCAAGTAAAAGTTCTGGAGTCGAGATTGGTTCAGGAAGTGGGTCAAAATCAAGAAATTGAAATCCTATTCCACATTTATTTTCCCACAACGGAATGTGACTTTCTGAGACAGGTGATTCAAGTTCAAGAATGACAAGTATGAGAATCAAAACTGACTCTAAAATGTTGATCAAATCAGGTAGCAAAACAGGAGTCAATATTGATTCAGGAATTTGAACTGGATCACAAATTTGAGGATCGAAGTCACATTCTTGTCTAAGTTCAATTTCTTTGAAAGGAAAACTAACAATTTGTCAGTGGGACATTCAAAAGTATGAAACTGTTCATGTTTAATTTGTTGATCATAAAAGATTAGTGATTCAATTTCACGATGGATTGGCACAGGATCCAATACTGACTCGGGAAAAGGCTAGAAATCAGGTAAAAACACCTCAATCATTATTGAATCAGGAAGTAGAATTGAATTACCAAGTTGAGGTTCAGGATCATATTCATGCTCAAGTTCAATCTCAGGAAAAGGATAACTTGCCAAAATGTCAATGGGATTTTCAACATTTGGGTTTGGTTAAGTTTAGATGGGTGTGCTGAAATTGAATCTTGGTTTCCAAAATGACATGTGTCCTGGGTCAGATCAATAGAGTTAGGCATATCTGAATTGGTCAAAAATTGATAAGATAGAGTTTCTTCATTCCTAATGCTAACCAATTGACTCAATTGTGTTTCCAACCTATTGATAGACTGGGCAGAAGATTTTTGAAATTGTAGTGTGGACTCCTGCAGGATTTCTATACTATTTTCTAGATGTGATATTTCTTCAAGTGGATGTTCTAGAAAGGGAGTGTAGGAATCTTGGTTCTGAAAAAATTGTGAAGAGTGTGAGTCCAACAAGTTTTGAGATGGTCGCTCGGACTCACGCAAGGGTTCCTCAGTCAATCCCAAGATGGATATTTGATCATTTTGAAGAGGTGAGACTGAGCAAGACTATTGGAAATATTGTGGAATTAGGGAGGCCAACATGTTCTGAAATTGGCGCTCGGCCTCTTGCAGGTTGGCATCTATACTCTTTTTTAACTCAGATTTTTCTTCAATTGGTGGTCCAGGAAAAGGAGTATACAACGTAAAATTGGGGAATGGAGATTGTGGAAATTGTTAAAATTGTGGACAATGTGGTGGAAAATTTGACCCGGGGGAGGTGAATCCCCATCGACTCTGTGACGAGTTGAAATTATTTTTGAAATTGTAGTCATAAGATTGGGGGTATTGGTTGTATTGATTCAGATAAGTCCAACCCGGTGTATTTAGTTGGTTTATATTGTAAAAAACTGGGTTGGAATTATCCAAAATAAATGGGGTCGGTGTGAAACATGGATTCATATTATGATTGAAAGAATTGTTATTATTGAATTCTATTTCACAAACAATAACAAACAAAAAAGAAAAAGCAAACAAACAAACAAAAAAAAAAAAGAAAAAGTCAAAACCAAGCCAATGCTAAGGTTGACCTAGACCTAGATGACTCCTAAATGGTCGATTACCCGGGGGAGGTTGTTGTATGAATCCGACCACAAGCTAATCGGCCATGTAGGGACAAAATATGGTGGGAGATATCCGTGGGTAAGCAATGGGCCTTAATTACGCGAAACCACGGTATCTTCGAGGCGTAACCTCTTAATCCCCAGCCTTAGACACCGATTTCACAAGAGTAAGATTCAGAACAAGTTTCACCCTCGGTCAATCTCTTAATTAGTCTGAGATGTCCCTAGGGGCCAACGTCTATCAATTTTTATTAGGGCTTGGGTCGTGTGAGTGGGGAGGTGGTTTTTGGGCTAAGAAAGGGTGATGAAATCCCCACCTTATCTTGTATGGGTTTTGCCCTTAAGTTTAATTCGTACAAGTGTGCAATATAGACAAAAATAACACAAAGCAAGTAAATCACTCACGTGTTTATCCTATGCTATATGCAATATATGTATACGTCAATCCAGATCACAATAATAGAACAAAATACAGTATATTGGAATTGAAATTGACCCGTGCCTAAATGCAAATGTCTAAACCGTTTTAAAAATGTCCAATTATCATATTTTAGTTCTTTAATTTATTATAATGTGTAGGCAATCAAAGCAGAAAATTGGCAGCAGAATATAACAATATATGCAACTTGCAAAGTCCCTGCAAAAGACAAAATATAATTGCCACAAAATTGCCGCGCTTGCGTGGCTTTGCTTTGATTTCCGCAGCAAGGTTCTAGAAGCAAGCTTTTTGTTTTCTAGAGCAGAGAGAGGCAAGCAAGGGTGGCCTTCTGCAATGGAAAGAATCTGTAAAAATTGCCCTACACACCAAAACAGAGAAGAAAATGTTAACAAAAACGTGAAATCAGAACCATTCCCATCCCCGGCAACGGCGCCAAAAATTTGATCGAAGCAGAACGAGCACTTTAAAATGTGTGTTTTATGAAATCAGTAAAAATATGTATGTGCTAATGTTCCCTCGATACTTCCGATATAGCATTGGCTCAAGGGTCAAATCCACAGGGACGGGAGGCGATAGAAGCATTAACAGTTCTTATTCACGTCAGTTGTTAACAAGTCTTCGTTGTTAAAAGAATGAGAAAAAGGAAATAAAAGAAAATCTAGAGGTGATAGGGGAGAAGGCGATGAAATTTGTGATGTGAAAATAAAAGATAAGTGGTTTGGAAAACAAGATAAAAAAATGAAGCTTTTAGTAAAGAAAATGAAAATAAATGTGAACAAAGAAGATGGAAAATCCAACGATAGAAAACATGATAAAAGATTTAGGAATTGGTTTTTAAAACAAAGCAAAAGAAAACTCATGGCTACTAACTATTAATTGCTCCACTAATCATGCTAACCTCTTAGTGATAGTTACCTCACATGGATCCTTGGCCATCACTAGTCCTTGGATTCAAGAGACAATACAAAGCATGGCCCATAAGATTGTTCCTCTACATTCAAACAACATATTCATACCACACAACAAGTTACAAGTTACTATTAAATCATCAAAACCGGTTAGAGGTGAGCATGAAATAAAGAAGACATTGAAAGATAGCAAGTTAGTGGGTTAGATGTTAGAAATGTCAGAATGTTAGAATTCATCGTCATGGGCCATCAATGGCTCTTGCAAGAGCAAGGCCTTGTAGAGGCTATTAGATTCATGTGGATTATCAAGAAAGTGATTAGATGGTTAGTGATTAGTAGTTAGATTGCAATGAGAAGAAGAAATTAGCCAAACATCATGTAAACAAATTTGTTTATCTTTTTTTTTTCAAACTTATCTAATTATCTTTCGGATAAATACTAAGGCTTGCTTAGGCTAAAGCACCTAGCTAATCAATAATTAGATTTATATATATATATATATATATATATATATATTATATATATATATATATATATATATATATATTTATAAGGCATAAGAATCTTTGTTTTTGAACCCTAAGTGTGTAAGTGTATGAAGTGTGCATATTTCATCAAGGTAAAGATCAAGACTAAATTACTTTGACAAGTTTTCTTCCTAACCCTAAAAATCAAACAAATAATCATATTTTGACCAAGTATAAGAAATCCGAATTTGGATTTTCCTATTCCTTAAAATTAACTTAATTTCTTACAAAAAATATGTCAAAATATTGTTTCTATTTCAAAAAATTTTTAATAAAAAAGAAAACCTAAGTTATGTTAGATCCTCCCCCACACCTATCTGATGCATTGTCCTCAATGTATGAATTAATGCATAGATGCATGAAAAAGAAGAAAGGGAAGGAAAGTGTTACCTTAAGGTGGTGGTTCCGGTGGTGGTCTGATTGGTCCACGAAATGCGGCCCAATCGACTTTTCGTGGGATTCGGAGGAACCCACCAGAAATATCTTTAATATAACCCATTAAAAAGATAAATCCATGAAGAATTTTTATTAAAAATTTGACCCCATCTAATTTCCAAATTCCATAACTGATTTCAGAGTCAAATTTGTCACCCACCTCGTCCCAAAATGGAGTATGATAAGATAGAATGATTGATTTGGACTCAGGAAGGACAGGAACTAATACCGACTCAGGAAGGTGACTTAAGTCAAGTAAAGGTTCAGGAGTCGAAATAAGTTCAGGAATTGGGTCAAAGTCAAGAAATTGAGACTCAAGTCCACAATTATTTTCCAACAATGGAATGTGACTTAATGTTGGTGATTCAAGTTCATGAATGATAGGTAGGGGAATCAAAACTGACTCGAAAATATTACTCAAGTTTGGTAATAAAACAGGAGTCAATATTGATTCAGAAAGTTGAACTGGATCACAGATTTGGGAATCTAGGTCACATATCTCATTGAGTTCAATATCAAAAAATTGAGAACTTGCCAATTTGTCAATAGGATCTTCAAAAGTGTATAATTGGTCAAGTTCAATATGATCCTCAAAGATGGGTGATTCAATTTCATTATGAATTGGTACATGATCCAATGTTGACTCCGGGAAAAGATTGAAGTCAGGTGAAGATACCGGAGTCATTATTGAATCAGGAATAAGAATTGAATCACTAAGTTAGGGTTCAAGATCATATTCATTCTCAAGTTCTATTTCAGGAAAGGAATAACTTGCCAAACTGTCAATATCTTTTTCAAAATTTGGAGTTTGGGCAAGTTCAAATGGTTGTTCTAAAATAGAATCTTAATTTTTAAAACAACATGACTCTTCGGCGCTAACAGAATGGTAAGTGACATCAGGACGGTGGGAACGTAGAGATTCGACCATCATATCTATGTCACGATTACGAGCGTTTTGAGCCTGAGTCATGGCTTCAAGCATCTTTTCATAGTTGATGGGTTCATTATTTTGATGAAAAGATGAAGAGTTGTCTTGGAAGTGGTAGTGAAATTGTGAGTCCAGCAGATTTTGTGATTGTTGTTTGGACTCACGCATACTCCTTTCCAAAATTGATGGTTTTCTATTTTGGACTGGTGGAACTGAGTATGACTCTTGGGGATATTGTGGACTAGGTGGATAAGGGGGACAAGTTAGTTGAAAATTATGCTCGGGGGAGGTGAATCCTGATTAGTATCCAATATTGCATATTTTACATCATAACTCCCATGCATATTACAAATAAATATGTGATTTTTACTCCTCTTCTCTACTTATTTACAGGTACACAATTAATGGAGAGATATTCAAATAATCACTTAATTAACACTAATTAAGTGATTAATCAAGATTAAGGATAAAGCCAAATCTCAAACCAGATCTAGAGAGATCCGCGCAACAAACTCAGAATCCAAGTGGTCCACGTGGATAACCACTTCCCAACTGATCTCCACCAGAAAGATCCGATCCAACGGCCACGAGATTGCCGCGGGGCGCGGCAAGGGGCGAAGCAATCTTAGGGTTGTTAAGCCCCGGATTTTGTGGCAACAACCTACTCTCCAGAAGCTTCTCCAATCTGCTATAAATACTGCATCATCACCTGCGAGCTGGGAGTGATCAGAGAAGAGAGGAGATTAGTTTTAGGTGTTGTAATTTTCATTTTTCTCTAGGTTTTGTTCTTTAGATCTCTCTTCTCTATCCCTAGATTTCATTACAAAAGAGAGTGATTGTGAGGGAGAGAGCTTGTGTAATCAAGGGTGACAACTTGAAGCTATGCAAGGATTGATCCATCCTCCATTCCTCTACTTGAGTTTGATTCTAGTTTCTTGTGCTTTCTTTACTTGCTTTATTACTTGCTTTGTTTAGTTCTTGCAATCTAATTCAAGCTTTGTTTTAGTTCTTTAATGGCTTCTTGTAGCTAGATTTTCATTCCATGTACTAGTTTACCACTAGTTTAGCCTACTTCACTACTCATGGGTGATTGCTTTTGTTAATCTTGCAAGTGTATGATCTTCTCTTCTCCGATGGTTAAACCACCATCTTGCAAATGAGAAAGTAATTAGGTCAACACGTGAGAGGAATTCTAAGCCTATGGAGTGACAACATTAGGCAAAGCATTCATTATCAAGGAGATTGGTAAGCTTTGGCAAGCTAGCAAGGTAATCTAGTCTTGGATCGCTTTCTTTAAGTTTCTTGTTCTTTTCTTGTGAATACCACAATCAATTCTTGATTTCTTTTCCAACGACTTCCACATGAACATATCCATCTTCTTTTAGTTTCTTTTGCATCACTAAGTTTATAATCAAGAGAAGACTACTAGTTTTATCACTTCACAACCTAACGTTTAAAGCTTCTATCGCGAGCTCTCCCTGAGATCCGACTCGGTATAGCCCTAGGCTATAACGGAGACAAGAAAGGGTACATCAAATACATTCTATACACATAATAAACACACCTTCTTAGTCTAATCAATTTTTGGCGCCGTTGCCGGGGATGACAATTCTCTAATACGGCGCATACGTATTCTTTCTTTATCAATTTTTGGCGCCGTTGCCGGGGAGAGCGACGTTTTTTTGTTGTAAAGTGAAGTACTAAACGATTCTTCTTCTCTGTTTGCAGGTTACAGGTCAAGAAACAGGAAAATCTTTGTTGCAGTTACATATAAGTGGACCTGGGCCTCTGCTCAAGAAAGCAGAGCCCAGGATCCCTCTGGAGTGCCGCGGATCCACAAGCTTTGCCGTGGAAACGCGGCACAAAAGAGCTCACTTCTGACAAAATTTTTGCAGGGACTTCTGCTCTGCAAGATACAACTGCTTATATACTTGATTTCCTGTATACTTTACTGTATTCCTGTTAATTAATTAAACAGTAAAAAGTTGGGTGATAATTGCTAAAAATTGTTTAGACACTTGCATTTTAGGCACGTGTCTTTTCAATTCTTTACTTTTACTGTTGAAGAGTGCGTGGAGGCAAGGTACGTGTTTGCATTGCATTTAGACTAGGACAAACTCTTGCTTGATTTTCTTGCTTTGAGTGTATCCTAGCTATATTTCTTGTACACTTGCACAATTCAAATTTAAGGGCATACCCGTAAATAAGATAAGGTGGGGGAGGTCATTACCCTTTCCTTAGCCCGAAAACCACAACCCAAGCACTCACTAACCCAAGCCTCTAATTTAATAAAAAGTAGACGTTGGCCCTAGGGACATCTCGGACTCAATTAGGAGATTATCCTAAGGGGGAAAAGTGTTGGAATTTAACTCTTGCAAAATCAGTGTCTAGGAAAGGGGTTGAGGGCCGAAAGCCCGAAGGTTGCTGGTTACTTAATTAAGGAACGTCTCCGGACGGAAAACCTCCCACCAACCTTACCCTTCCCTGGCTGATTAGCTTGTGGTTAGAGTCTACACTGAACCTCCCGTGGACGGTCTATCAGTTAGGAGTCGTCTAGGTCTAAGTCTACACTAACTTAGGTTAGAATTTTTTTTTCTTTTCTTTTCTTCTTTTGTTTGTTTGTTTGTTTGTTTGATTTTTGTTTGTGATTGTGTGATATGGCTTACAATTACAATTCTTTCCATCCATATGTCACACACACTCCATATTCGGATAATTCCAACCCGGTGTTTTATAATATGCACCAACCACATACACCGGGTTGGCCTTATCCGAATCACTACGACCCATACCCCCCATCTAATGATTATAATGTCCAAAATAATTTCAACTCTTTACCGAGTAATTGGGGATTCCAGTACCCCGAGTCAAATTATCAAAATCCTTGTCCACCATATTCATTTCCTGAGTCCACTTCATATACTCCTTTTTCTGAACCTCCCTTTGAAGAAAAATCTGAGTTGCAAAGGAGTATAGAAGCCAATTTACTGAGAGTTGAGCAACAACTTCAAAAACCATTTGTCTCTCCAATTCCACCATATTCTCAAGAATCTTACTCAGTTCCACCTTTTCATAATGAACAACCATTTGCTTGTGAACCGAGTAAAGATTTCTTGTGTGAGTCAACTTTTCCATCATCACACACTTTTGACTCACACTTCCAAGACAACACTTCCTCTTTCCATCAAAACAATGAAATCATCGATTATGGAAAGATGCTTGAAGACATGACCAATGCTCAAAATGCTAGGAATCGTGACATAGAATTGATGATCCAAACTCTTCATTCTCATCCTCTTTCTAATGTCACTAGCCACTCTAAATCCAAAGAGTCATGTAGTCTTGGAAGTCCAGATTCAATTTCAGCACACTCACCTGAACTTGTCCAAACTTCAGATCCAATTGATACATTGGCAAGTTTTTCATTTCCTAAACTTGAACTTGTCCAAAATTCAGATTCTATTGACATTTTGGCAAGTTTCTCATTTCCTAAAATAAACTTGTCCAAACTCCAGATCCAATTGACGTTTTGGCAAGTTTTCCTTTTTCTGAAATTGAACTGGAACATGATTTTGATCCTGAACTTCCACTTGATGATTCCATATTACTTCCTGATTCAATTATGACTTCCATATCCTTACCTGATTTCAATTCATTTCCCAAGTCAAAATTGGATCCATTTCCTATCCATTGTGAAATTGAATCACCAATCTTTTATGATGATCACATAGAACTTGGCCAATTCCATACTTCTGAAAATCCCATTGATAAATTGGCAAGCTCTCCACATTTTATTGAACTACATGAGGAATGTGATCTTGAACCCAGACTCAGTGATTCAATTCTTTTTCCTTATTCCATAATGACTCCGGTATCTTTACCTCACATCAATCTTTTCCCGAAGTCAATTTTGGATCCTTTCACAATTCACAATGAAAGTGAATCATCCATCTTTGAGGATCATGTTGAACTTGCCCAATTTTACACTTCCGAAGATACCATTGACATTCTGGCAAGTTCTCCATCTTGTGGAATTGAACTCAAATGTGACTTTGATTTTCTCAATCTCTTTACTTCTGAAACTGATTGTACAATTCTTAAGGAAGATGTTGACTTAAGTTTTGAAGAATTGTACGGTGATGAGCTTGAATTTCTTAAAATTGGAAGTAAAGAGATATCACTTTTAGAAGGTCACATTCCATCGTTGAACTCTGATTGTGGACTTGAGTTTTCATTTCTTGACTTGGACACAATTTCTGACTTCACTTCGACTCCTGAACCATCACTTGATTTAAATCATAATCCTGAGTCGGTGTTCCTTTCCGAGTCCAAGTCAACAGTTCTATCAGTTCATACTCCATTCTGTGACAAGGAATTTGATAAATTTGAGTCTGAAATTATTTGGAAAATCTTAAAATTAGATGGGGGCATGTACATAATTAAAATAACACACGCATGCATCTTTTTAGTAGGTCATATTTCTGATATGGTTGGTGGGTTCCTGAAAACCCAAAGAAAAGATGATTGGGCCATGTTCGTGGACCAATCCGACCACCACCGGAACCACCACCTTAAGGTAATTTTTCCCTTCCCTCTTCATTTTTGTTTCATGCATACATATATCATGATGCATTGAGGACAATGCATGAAATAAGTGTGGGGGAGGGTTTACTAACATAGAGTTTTTAGATTTTCTTTCTTTTACACTTTCTTTTAGAAAAATAAAAAAAAATAAAAAAATAAAAATAAAAACTTTTTGTAATAAGAAACAAAGTTTTGCTCTATTTTTAAGAAAATTAAGATGTATCTTAGAGATTAAGAAAGCCTTAATTATGACATCTTAAACTTAGTTGAAATAATAGATCTTGTTTGAAAATTATAGGCTAAGTAAGTAAAATTGGTGAGATATTCTTATCTTGAATTTTTTGCCTTAGATAATATGCACTTCACACTTACACATTTCTTGGGATGGAAACAAAGACCAAAAATGCCATATATATATAAAAGAAAAAAAAAAGAAAAAAAAAAAGAGAAAAAAAAATATATAAATAAAGATCACCTATTAAGCTGGGAAATTGTGCCTCAAGAAGCATGATGACTCACGCCTAACAGTGATCTCACCTATTAAGCTGGGTAATTGTGCCTCAAGAAGCATGATTATTCACGCCTAACGGTGATTAAGAATTATCCCCTTTAGTTTTGTGGCCTTTTTCACTCGAGTCCTTAAACCCGAGGGATGTTTCCTCATCTGGTGCCCTAAGACCATCTGGTTTGGGAGTCATCGGTTATAGGCTCGCTACATGGGTGAATTAGAAAGCTTAATAAAACTAAGGGAAGAAAAAAGAAAAAAAAATAATATAATAATAATATATAAATAAATAAATGGCTTGATGGTTGGAGTTGAAATCCGAGAAATTTTCACTTACACGGTGTGCATACTATCTAGGTTTTATGAAAGATAAAAATATTCAATCCAATTTTGAATTCTTACCTTAATTGAAGACAAGATCTTGCATGGATACTAAGTTTAAGGAAGATTGATTATAGGTGGACTTATGACCTAGGATCACTTTATTTTTGCAAAAATAGTTCGTAAACTTGTCTCTTATTCAAAATGCGTTTTCAAAATACTAACATTTGTCTTCTTTCTTTATGGATTTTGTGGGTGTAATCCGCTGAAAACCCTCAGGAGACAACACTCCTCCTCTAGGGTAACCTAGAGGTTTAACGGCTTGTTGCACATGCTCAGTGCAATCGCGTCACCTGCGAAAGTGGTGTAATAAACTTGTAGCTTAGATTTTATTTTCTTTTACTTTGTTTTGCTCGGGACGAGCAAACGAATAAGTGTGGGGGTGTGATTAGTATCCAATATTGCATATTTTACATCATAACTCCCATGCATATTACAAATAAATATGTGATTTTTACTCCTCTTCTCTACTTATTTACAGGTACACAATTAATGGAGAGATATTCAAATAATCACTTAATTAACACTAATTAAGTGATTAATCAAGATTAAGGATAAAGCCAAATCTCAAACCAGATCTAGAGAGATCCGCGCAACAAACTCAGAATCCAAGTGGTCCACGTGGATAACCACTTCCCAACTGATCTCCACCAGAAAGATCCGATCCAACGGCCACGAGATTGCCGCGGGGCGCGGCAATCTTAGGGTTGTTAAGCCCCGGATTTTGTGGCAACAACCTACTCTCCAGAAGCTTCTCCAATCTGCTATAAATACTGCATCATCACCTGCGAGCTGGGAGTGATCAGAGAAGAGAGGAGATTAGTTTTAGGTGTTGTAATTTTCATTTTTCTCTAGGTTTTGTTCTTTAGATCTCTCTTCTCTATCCCTAGATTTCATTACAAAAGAGAGTGATTGTGAGGGAGAGAGCTTGTGTAATCAAGGGTGACAACTTGAAGCTATGCAAGGATTGATCCATCCTCCATTCCTCTACTTGAGTTTGATTCTAGTTTCTTGTGCTTTCTTTACTTGCTTTATTACTTGCTTTGTTTAGTTCTTGCAATCTAATTCAAGCTTTGTTTTAGTTCTTTAATGGCTTCTTGTAGCTAGATTTTCATTCCATGTACTAGTTTACCACTAGTTTAGCCTACTTCACTACTCATGGGTGATTGCTTTTGTTAATCTTGCAAGTGTATGATCTTCTCTTCTCCGATGGTTAAACCACCATCTTGCAAATGAGAAAGTAATTAGGTCAACACGTGAGAGGAATTCTAAGCCTATGGAGTGACAACATTAGGCAAAGCATTCATTATCAAGGAGATTGGTAAGCTTTGGCAAGCTAGCAAGGTAATCTAGTCTTGGATCGCTTTCTTTAAGTTTCTTGTTCTTTTCTTGTGAATACCACAATCAATTCTTGATTTCTTTTCCAACGACTTCCACATGAACATATCCATCTTCTTTTAGTTTCTTTTGCATCACTAAGTTTATAATCAAGAGAAGACTACTAGTTTTATCACTTCACAACCTAACGTTTAAAGCTTCTATCGCGAGCTCTCCCTGAGATCCGACTCGGTATAGCCCTAGGCTATAACGGAGACAAGAAAGGGTACATCAAATACATTCTATACACATAATAAACACACCTTCTTAGTCTAATCAATTTTTGGCGCCGTTGCCGGGGATGACAATTCTCTAATACGGCGCATACGTATTCTTTCTTAATCAAATCCCCACTGACTCGGTGAAGAGTTGAAATCATTATGGAAATTATAGTTATTAGATTGGGGGTATGGGTTATATTGATTCGGATAAGACCAATCCGGCACGCTAGGTTGGTTAAAGTCATGATATGTCGGGTTGGTAATATCCGAAAAAGAGTTTGATGTGTAATATGGATTATTATTGAAGTTGAAAAAATTGTTATTATAGGCCATATCACACAATGGAATACAAACTAAAAGAAGGAAAAACAAGCAAAGAAGCAAACAAATAAAAGGAAAAAAATTCTAAACTAGGTTAGGGTAGACCTATGACCTAGACGACTCCTAACTGATTAGACTGTCCACGGGAGGTTTAATGCAGACTTTGACCACAAGCTAATCAGTCAGGTCAGGGCAAGGTTGGTGGGAGGTTTTCCGTCAAAGACGTTCCTTAATTAAATACCACCAACCTTCGGGCTTTCGGCCCTTAATACCTTTCCTAGACACTGATTTGACAAGAGTCAAATTCCAACACCTTTCCCCTTTAGGATAATCTCCTAATTGAGTCCGAGATGTCCCTAGGGCTAACGTCTACTCATTTTAAGTTAGGCTTGGGTTAGTGAGTGCTTGGAATCTGATTTTTGGCTAAGGAAGGGTGATTAAATCCCCACCTTATCTTGTTAATGGGTGGTGCCATTAAAATCAATTTGTGCAAGTGTACAAGATAAATAAGATTCACTCAAAGCGATATAAATCAACCAAGAAGTGAGTCCTATGCTAAATGCAATGCATACATACCTTGCTCCAGCACTCTTCAACAGTAAAAATAAATGAATTGAAAAAACACGTGCCTAAAATGCAAACGTCTAATCAATTTTTTTATCTTTTCAACAAATGTTTTACTGTTGATTATTAGCAGGCTTATGTGATGGCATATAAGAAAAAGTAAAGTTGCAGAAAACTACAATTTGCAAAGCAAGCAGCCCTGCAAAAAGACAGTAAGTAGTCCACTCCTTTTTGCCGCGTTTTCGCGGCGTTGCCGCGGATCCGCGGCAAAGCAGAGGGCACTTGGTCTCTGCTTTCTAGAGCAGAGGCCCAAGGCCACTTATATGTTACTGCAACCTTAATTTTCAGCTTTGCTTGCCCTTTAACCTGCAACAGAGAAGAAAATTCGTTTAGTTCTAAAAATTTTCAATAAAAATTCAGATTTCAATAAAAACGTTACCCTCCCTGGCAACGGCGCAAAATTTGATTGATGCAAAACCTGCACAAAAAATACGGAATTACAGAACTTAAGATTAGGATGTGCAAGTGCTCAATTCTTCCGCTATAGCAAGTGGCTATGCGGGTCGTGATCCACAAGGAGGGTTTTGCGATAGAAGCGTTTACGTTCTTTAATTAAATCTTAATGCAAACCAAAACGAAGATTCTTCTTTGTTTCTTAAAAAGAAAAGAGAAAAAGAGTTATGTTAAAGTTAAGAAGAAAGTGGTAGAATAGAAAGTGGAAAAAAAATCAGAAAATGAAAGAAGCGACTATGTACAAATGAGTTTGGGAAAGAAGAGTGAAAACGATTTGGAAGAGGTATTGTTGGTGATTTAACTTACAGAAATAAAAGAAAAGAAATAAAAATAATTACTCACCTTCTTTCCAACAAAAGCTTACCTTGAGTCTTTGCGACGATGTTACCTTGAATTGGAGGCAATCAGCGCATAGCCCATAAGAGTAGATTTTTGGTCTCTTCCACATTACATCATCAAGACTACTTCAAGTATGAAATGATACAGAGAGACTCACAATTCCATCGTCATGAGCTATCGGTGGCACTCGCAAAGGCAAGGCTCTTTCGATGCTTTAGACTCACTTGGAAGACAGTTGTACCAAAAGAAAAGTGAAGTAGAAAAGAAGAAGAAGAGCAGACTAAAAGAAAGTACTTACAACGAAAAAACATCGATTTGATTTCATAACAATCAAAGAAAAGAAAGAAAACCTTACACCATTATCACTATAGTTCAAGCTTCATTCTTGTTCTTCGATGAAAGTCTGATCTCCTCTGGATTACATATATAAAAACTAAAATTACATGAAAAAGATAAACAAAAACCTAAACTAAGAAATGAAAAACTAGTCTAAATCCTAACTCTGCATTGGCGTCCCATTTTCAGTTTATAGGCAAAAACCCAATCTATAGGATCCCGGGGAGGTCGGGGGAGCAAACGCTCCCCCCTAACTCCCCAGCAAAGCCGCGGAAACGCGGCTAGGGCCGCGTTTCCGCGGCCATCGTGTGGCCAGATGGCCACACCCTGTTGGTGGGTCTCTCTGGGAGTTCCTTCTGCCTTTATCTTTAGTTGGTTTCTTCGTTTGGGTCCAGGATTCTGACGAAATGGACTTGGATTCTTGGCTTTAACCGATCGATTCTGAGAGGATTCTTCTCAACCGGTTTTCAACCTCTTGATTTTGCCCTGATTCAGTGAGTGCGAATTAATTCTGATTTAATTCAGAATTTTGGTGGGCTTTGGGCTCATTTCTCTTCATCTCCTTAAAGATTGGGCCTGCAAATAAATCAGACAATTAATTAGGACAATGCAGGCTTTTATTCTATAATAAGTATGGACATATGATATTAAATATGCAACATTAGCGACCAATCACACCCCCATACCTATCTTTTGCTCGTCCTTGAGCAAAACAACTAAACTATACTAGAGATTATTAGACCACTTTCGCAGGTCACGCGATTGCACTGAGCATGTGCAACAAACCGTTAAACCTCTAGGTTTCCCCTAGAGGACGAGTTTTGTCTCGTGAGGGTTTTCAGCAGATTGCACCCACAAAATCTATAAAGAAAGGGAAATAAAGAGTTAGTATTTTCGAAAAGCATTTTGAAAGAGAAAAATATTTGAAATATAATTGTAAGATCTAAGCAATCTATAAGTTATAGGAAGACTGAATTTTTCATTCCTAAACTTAGTCTCTATTCAAAATTTTGTTATCAATCAAAGTAAGGAGTCAAACTGTACTTCTCATCTAGTCTATTACTTTACCCTAAGTCATATGCACCTTGTGATCGTGAAAATTTTGACTAAGGGTTCATTAACTCTAACTCTTATGCCTTATTTATAAATATATATATATATTTTTTTGGTGGTATCATTCCTTAGTTCTATTAGGCTTTCTAATCTGCCCATGTAACGAGCCTTTAATCGATGACTCCCAAACCAAACGGTCTTAGGGCACCGGGTGAGAAAATACCCCAAGGACTTAAGGACTCGAGCAAACAAGGCCACAAAACTAAGGATTTTATTATATGAACCACTTTTAGGCGTGAATACTTATGCTTTATTAGGCACAAATACCCAGCTTAATCAGAGGATTTTATATATATATTTTTTTCTTAAACTTATCTAATCATTTTTCGCATAAATACTAAGGCTTGCTTAGGCCAAATCACCTATCTAATCAATAATTAGATTTGTTTATCTTGTTTTTTCAAACTTATCTAATTATCTTTCGCATAAATACTAAGGCTTGCTTAGGCCAAAGCATCTAGCTAATCAATAATTAGATTTATATATATATATATATATATATATATATATATATATATATATATATATATTATAAGGCATAAGAATCTTTGTTTTTGAACCCTAAGTGTGTAAGTGTATGAAGTGTGCATATTTCATCAAGGTAAAGATCAAGACTAAATTACTTTGACAAGTTTTCTTCCTAACCCTAAAAATCAAACAAATAATCATATTTTGACCAAGTATAAGAAATCCGAATTTGGATTTTCCTATTCCTTAAAATTAACTTAATTTCTTACAAAAAATATGTCAAAATATTGTTTCTATTTTCAAAAATTTTTTAATAAAAAAGAAAACCTAAGTTATGTTAGACCCTCCCCCACACCTATCTCATGCATTGTCCTCAATGTATGAATTAATGCATAGATGCATGAGAAAGAAGAAAGGGAAGGAAAGTGTTACCTTAAGGTGGTGGTTCCGGCGGTGGTCTGATTGGTCCACGAAATGCGGCCCAATCGACTTTTCGAGGGATTCGGAGGAACCCACCAGAAATATCTTTAATATAACCTATTAAAAAGATAAATCCATGAAGAATTTTTATTAAAATTTGACCCCATCTAATTTCCAAATTCCATAACTGATTTCAGAGTCAAATTTGTCAACCACCTCGTCCCAAAATGGAGTATGTTAAGATAGAATGATTGACTTGGACTCAGGAAGGACAGGAACTAATACCGACTCAGGAAGGTGACTTAAGTCAAGTAAAGGTTCAGGAGTCGAAATAAGTTCAGGAATTGGGTCCAAGTCAAGAAATTGAGACTCAAGTCCACAATTATTTTTCAATAATGGAATGTGACTTAATGTTGGTGATTCAAGTTCATGAATGATAGGTAGGGGAATCAAAACTGACTCGAAAATATTACTCAAGTTTGGTAATAAAACAGGAGTCAATATTGATTCAGAAAGTTGAACTGGATCACAGATTTGGGAATCTAGATCACATATCTCATTGAGTTCAATATCAAAAAATTGAGAAATTGCCAATTTGTCAATAGGATCTTCAAAAGTGTATAATTGGTCAAGTTCAATATGATCTCAAAGATGGGTGATTCAATTTCATTATGAATTGGTACAGGATCCAATGTTGACTCCGGGAAAAGATTGAAGTCAGGTGAAGATACCGGAGTCATTATTGAATCGGGAATAAGAATTGAATCACTAAGTTGGGGTTCAAGATCATATTCATTCTCAAGTTCTATTTCAGGAAAGGAATAACTTGCCAAACTGTCAATATCTTTTTCAAAATTTGGAGTTTGGCAAGTTCAAATGGTTGTTCTGAAATAGAATCTTGATTTCCAAAACAACATGACTCTTCGGCTCTAACAGAATGGTAAGTGACATCAGGACGGTGGGAACGTATAGATTCGACCATCATATCTATGTCACGATTACGAGCGTTTTGAGCCTGAGTCATGGCTTCAAGCATCTTTTCATAGTTGATGGGTTCATTGTTTTGATGAAAAGATGAAGAGTTATCTTGGAAGTGGTAGTGAAATTGTGAGTCCAGCAGATTTTGTGATTGTTGTTTGGACTCACGCATACTCCTTTCCAAAATTGATGGTTTTCTATTTTGGACTGGTGGAACTGAGTATGACTCTTGGGGATATTGTGGACTAGGTGGATAAGGGGACAAGTTGGTTGAAAATTATGCTCGGGGGAGGTGAATCCCCACTGACTCGGTGAAGAGTTGAAATCATTATGGAAATTATAGTTATTAGATTGGGGGTATGGGTTATATTGATTCGGATAAGACCAATCCGGCACGCTAGGTTGGTTAAAGTCATGATATGTCGGGTTGGTAATATCCGAAAAAGAGTTTGATGTGTAATATGGATTATTATTGAAGTTGAAAAAATTGTTATTATAGGCCATATCACACAATGGAATACAAACTAAAAGAAGGAAAAACAAGCAAAGAAGCAAACAAATAAAAGGAAAAAATTCTAAACTAGGTTAGGGTAGACCTATGACCTAGACGACTCCTAACTGATTAGACTGTCCACGGGAGGTTTAATGCAGACTTTGACCACAAGCTAATCAGCCAGGTCAGGGCAAGGTTGGTGGGAGGTTTTCCGTCAAAGACGTTCCTTAATTAAATAACCACCAACCTTCGGGTTTTCGGCCCTTAATCCCTTTCCTAGACACTGATTTGACAAGAGTCAAATTCCAACACCTTTCCCCCTTAGGATAATCTCCTAATTGAGTCCGAGATGTCCCTAGGGCCAGCGTCTACTCATTTTATATTAGGCCTGGGTTAGTGAGTGCTTGGAATCTGATTTTTGGGCTAAGGAAGGGTGATTAAATCCCCACCTTATCTTGTTAATGGGTGGTGCCCTTAAAATCAATTTGTACAAGTGTACAAGATAAATAAGATTCACTCAAAGCGATATAAATCAACCAAGAAGTGAGTCCTATGCTAAATGCAATGCATACATACCTTGCTCCAGCACTCTTCAACAGTAAAAATAAATGAATTGAAAAAACACGTGCCTAAAATGCAAACGTCTAATCAATTTTTTATCTTTTCAACAAATGTTTTACTGTTGATTATTAGCAGGCTTATGTGATGGCATATAAGAAAAAGTAAAGTTGCAGAAAACTATAATTTGCAAAGCAAGCAGCCCTGCAAAAAGACAGTTAGTAGTCCACTCCTTTTTGCCGCGTTTTCGCGGCGTTGGCCGCGGATCCGCCGCAAAGCAGAGGGCACTTGGTCTCTGCTTTCTAGAGCAGAGGCCCAAGGCCACTTATATGTTACTACAACCTTAATTTTCAGCTTTGCTTGCCCTTTAACCTGCAACAGAGAAGAAAATTCGTTTAGTTCTAAAAAATTTTCAATAAAAATTCAGATTTCAATAAAAACGTTACCCTCCCCGGCAACGGCGCCAAAATTTGATTGATGCAAAACCTGCACAAAAAAATACGGAATTACAGAACTTAAGATTAGGATGTGCAAGTGCTCAATTTTTCCGCTATAGCAAGTGGCTATGCGGGTCGTGATCCACAAGGAGGGTTTTGCGATAGAAGCATTTACGTTCTTTATTGAAATCTTAATGCAAACCGAAACGAAGATTCTTCTTTGTTTCTTAAAAAGAAAAGAGAAAAAGAGTTATGTTAAAGTTAAGAAGAAAGTGGTAGAATAGAAAGTGGAAAAAAAATCAGAAAATGAAAGAAGCGACTATGTACAAATGAGTTTGGGAAAGAAGAGTGAAAACGATTTGGAAGAGGTATTGTTGGTGATTTAATTTACAGAAATAAAAGAAAAGAAATGCAAATAATTACTCACCTTCTTTCCAACAAAAGCTTACCTTGAGTATTTGCGACGATGTTACCTTGAATTGGAGGCAATCAGCGCATGGCCCATAAGAGTAGATTTTTGGTCTCTTCCACATTACATCATCAAGACTACTTCAAGTATGAAATGATACAGAGAGACTCACAATTCCATCGTCATGAGCTATCGGTGGCACTCGCAAAGGCAAGGCTCTTTCGATGCTTTAGACTCACTTGGAAGACAGTTGTACCAAAAAGAAAAGTGAAGTAGAAAAGAAGAAGAAGAAGCAGACTAAAAGAAAGTACTTACAACGAAAAAACATCGATTCGATTTCATAACAATCAAAGAAAAGAAAGAAAACCTTACACCATTGTCAGTATAGCTCAAGCTTCATTCTTGTTTTTCGATGAAAGTCTGATCTCCTCTGCATTACATATATAAAAACTAAAATTACATGAAAAAGAAAAACAAAAACCTAACTAAGAAATGAAAAACTAGTCTAAATCTTATCTCTGCATTGGCGTCCCATTTTCAGCGCAAGTACAAGCCTTTATAGGCAAAAACCCAATCTAAAGGATCCCAGGGAGGTCGGGGGAGCAAACGCTCCCCCTAACTCGCCAACAAAGCCGCGAAAACGCGGCTAGGGCCGCGTTTTCGTGGCCAGGGTGTGGCCAGATGGCCACACCCTGTTGGTGGGTCTCTCTGGGAGTTCCTTCTGCCTTTATCTTTAGTTGGTTTCTTCGTTTGGGTCCAGGATTCTGACGAAATGGCCTTGGATTCTTGGCTTTAACCGATCGATTCTGAGAGGATTCTTCTCAACCGGTTTTCAACCTCTTGATTTTGCCCTGATTCAGTGAGTGCGAATTAATTCTTATTTAATTCAGAATTTTGGTGGGCTTTGGGCTCATTTCTCTTCATCTCCTTAAAGATTTGGCCTGGAAATAAATCAGACAATTAATTAGGACAATGCTGGCTTTTATTCTATAATAAGTATGGACATATGATATTAAATATGCAATATTAGTGACCAATCAGCGAGCGTGTTCCCGTCGCTTCTAGTACCTTCTTGGTATACTTGAATTCTGGTATTTTTGCCAGGATATTTGTCTGACGTGCGCAAGGGTCTATGTTCAATGCATCTTCTAGAAGCTCCCTTACTTGGCCTCTAAGAAATCCGGATTTAATTACCTGAAAATGGGTTTAATTAAGCTCTTATTACCCTTTTACCCTCCTTGTCTTGATTATCGGTAAGAGAGACCAAAACACAGTTTAGACTGACATTTTATTCAAAAATCAGTAGGGAAATGCGATATAATAATGTAGAATTATAGACTAATCAGTCGACCACCCGGTCGGCTGCGTGGTCGACCAGGACGTGTACAACATGCACACCCGCAATTGTCAGAACTCCGGTCGACCGCGCGGTCGACCGTTCTGGCCTGTAATAGGCACGGTCGACCGCCCGGTCGACCAACTTTGGCCAAAACAGTTTTTGAAATTTTTTTTGAAGATATGTAAAATTTCAAAATATTTTTGTTTGGATTTTGGAAGATAGGAAACATACATAGCTATTCAAAACTTGATAAAAAATATTTTAGAAAATTTGAGAACCAAAATTATACTTTAGAAAAACGTGCATTTTGATGTGTGTGTATTTTTGAACTTCAGCCATATATACTAATCTTTAACAAAAACTATTTACAAGATGAGTCTACAAGCAGGCGTCTCTGAAACTTGATGTTTAGCAGCGATTGAGTTAGAGCCTAATATCCATGCTTGAGCCATCAATATCTGTACTAACCTGAAATTCATATTTGAACTTTTATTAGTACCAAATAACTTTTATATGGTTTGTTATCATCAAAACACATAACCCGGGGATTGTAACCTTTGGGCCAACACTTATCATCCTCAAGCCAGTGGGCAGGTGAAGTCTCCAATAGACAAATCAAACTTATTTTTAAGAAGACTGTGAATCAAAATCGAAAAGATTGATCCACCAAACTTTTAGATGCCCTATGGGCCTATAAGACCGCCTTCAAGACGATTTTAGAAATATCTCCTTATAGGTTAGTCTTTGAAAAGGCTTGCCATCTACCTATTGAGTTAGAGCACCGGGCCTTATAGGCAATAAAGCAGCTAAATTTTGAGTTCAACAAGGCCGGTGACCTTCGGAAGTTACAAATTTTCAAATTAGAGGAGTTGAAAAATGAGGCCTATGAAAATGCTAAGATCACAAATGATAGAGTTAAAATTTTTTCATGATAAACATATCATAAGGAAAATATTTGTCCCTGAACAAAAAGTCTTACTCTATAATTTAGGCTTCATCTTATTCTAGTAAAGCTAAAATCAAGATAGATTGGGCCATTTGTTGTTAAATTTGTGTTTCCACACGGTGCTGTAGAGATCAGTGACACCAAGAATGGGAATGACTTTAAAGAAAATGGTCAACGCTTTTAACCTTTCTTGAAATCGGTGCCAGTAAATAAAATGGTTATAGGTCTTTTAGACCTAGTGTATCGGTAACTTTAACTCTTTTACATTCCATTTTATTCATCTATACATTTCTTTCATACATTGGGGACAATGCATGAGATAGATATGGGGGAGGGTTCTAACATGATTAACATTGTTTAATATATATATATATATATATATATATATATATATATATATATATATATATATATATATATATATATCCTCTGATTAAGCTGGGTATTTGTGCCTCATAAAGCATAAGTATTCACGCCTATAAGGGGTACATTTTATCAATAAAAATCTTTAGTTGTGTGTCCTTGTTTACTCGATTGCTTATGTCCTTGGGGGTGTTTTCTCACCTGGTGCCCTAAGATTGTCCGCTTTGGGTGTCACCAAATAAAGGCTCATTATATGGGCAGAATAGAAAGCCTAATGGAATTAAGAAATAATACTACTAAAAATAAAATAAGACATAAGAGTTAAAGTTAAAGAACCCTTAGTCAAAATTTCACGGTCATGAGAAATACAATTTGATTTCTTACTTTGATTGATGGCATGTTTTTGAATATAGACCAAGTCTAGGAATAAAAAGTTCGATTTTCCTATAACTTATAGATTACTTGAACTCTTACAATAATACTTGAAACATTTTCTTTCTTTTCAAATACTTTTCAAAAATACTAACACTTTTCTCTTTGTTATGGATTTTATGGGTGTAATCTACTGAAAACCCTCACGAGACAAAACTCGTCCTCTAGGGATAACCTAGAGGTTTAACGGCTTATTACTTTTTAAAAAGATAAGTGTAGGGGTGTGATTCGTCACGTATATTGCATATATAATGTCATATTCTCATAATTATTTTCTAATAAATCATGTATTTAGTCTTATATTCTTCTTTATAAAATGCAGGCTCATTATTAAAAGAGAGGGAAGGAAAACGAGCACAAATGCCCATCAAAATTCTGATTTAATTCAGAATTAATTCAAATCAAAAAAGTAGGGCAATCAGGGAAAATCAGAGAAGATAAAACTAGTTGAACAAGCGGTTAAAACAGATCTTCACAAATCAATTGGTTAAAGCCAAAGATCAAAGGAGGTTTCGTCAAAATTCAGAAACCACACTGAAAATCCAGCAGAGATAAAGCCAAATCGTCAAATCAGGGACATGCAGCTCCCGGGTGTGGCCAGCTGGCCATATCCAAGCCGCGAAAACGTGGTCAAAGCCGCGTTGGCTGTATTTGCGCGGCTATCTTGTCAAATCTAGGGGAGCGTTTGCTCCCCCTATCTTCGTACACTCTCTCCCGTTTGGTTTTTCCTTATAAATATTGTATTTTATAGAGAAGGAAGGGACCGAAGACTAGTTTAAGTTTTTCTCTTTGTTATTAGGGTTTAGGTTCATTGCTAGATAGTTTATAAGAAGTTGTATCTCAGTTATTAATCTGTTGTTCAGTTCAGAAACAAAATGAGAGAGAGAAAGAGTGATTGTAATCTGAAGTTGAAGTGAGATCAATAAAGATTTGACGGACTTCTTTTCTTCTCTAACTCACGGGTATGTTGAATTTCAATTTAATGTTTTCTTTTTTAGTAATGAGTAGCTAAATTTCTTCTTTCTGGGCTCACTAATCTTTTCTATCTAGTATTGAATCTTGATCGGTATTAATGAAAAGACGAAACTGAATCATATGAATGCCTTAAACTAAGCCTTGCTTATTGTGAGTGTTCTTGAAGACACATGAGGATAGGATTGGATTTTAAACTTAATCTTGAAATTTATAATTAAAAAGAACATGTTTTTATTTTATGCTTGCTTTATTTCTTTGATAGTTTAACATTCAATTCAAAGAAAGATTTCAAAAACTAAAGTTCGATTTCTAAAATAAACCATCTTATGTGTTTTACTTGATCTCTTTTAAATACAAAGTTAAACTTTTTACCTATGATCTCATTGAGGCACTCGAACTTTTCAAGAAAAGAATCTAGAGTTGGGTAAAAATTAGTAAGCCCGGATTTCTCTTTATTAAAACAAACAAACACCATCACTATCAAAGCCTTTTAAAGATCACTTTCTCCAAAATCTTTTCCAAGTTTCAAGTTTTCTTTAAATCATCTCTTTACTCTTCATTCTCTTTTCACATAAAAAACACAACACCATTTTTTGCTTTTGAAATAATACATCTTTCATGGCATTCCTCCTCGTGGATCAAGACCCGTTAGCCCAAAGCTACACGGTAATTATCACTGCGTTTACCTGCAATCAAGTGGTTACAAAATATAAGTTATATTCACTGTAGAATAAAGATGTCACATGATGCATGGATAAAAAGGCTCATAATCGCATGGTTTTTATTCGTAGCCTAACTAGAATATGTAGATCAAGATGGGCAGTCCGCATCATCCACAGAATCGCTTCTCATGAAGCTTATTTTGAGAAAGTTTCTCATTTGAATATATATATATATATAGAGAAAAATGTATATCAGCCGACGGCTGAGAGACCCTCTCAGCCTGCAGTGTCGTGACACATTATTAGCCACACTAGAAAGGACGGCCCGCTTACCAAAATAGTTGAAATTACTAAATAGCCCTGTTGTAAAAGACAGTAGATTTGTATAGTTTATTATAATTTTATATTTTCTGATGTTACTCAATTTTGTCACAATTATCTTTATAACTGCGGCCAAACTGCAAACATTTTTTTATCAAATCACGAAACTAATTTGAATCCTTCTTTATTATTTTTTTTGTTATCTGATTTGAAATTTAATGATTTTTTTAATATAGTCGCAGTTTTACTATTTTTTTGCATGTAATGTATAAATTTTTTTTTTACATATTAAATTCGGACAAGGACTGCGACTATGATCGCAGTGCTTAAGGAGAGCAAGTCGTGGTACTGCGACTATGGTCGCAGTACTCACGACAGCATTTTTTTTGGGTGAGTTTTTTTGCTAAGTTATATGTAATAACGGTGTCTAAGGACTGATACTATAGTCGCAGTTTATGTATGGTTTTATATGTTTGATCTTAACTGTAACTTATTGCATGCGAAGTAGGACTGCGACTATGGTCGCAGTGTTTAAGAACAACAGTGGCAATCGTAGGACTGCGACTATGGTCGCAGTGTTTAAGGGGAACAGTGGCAATTTTCTAATTTGCGATATACAGTGAAATATACAGTGAAATATACTGATTTGGGAGGATTACGATGATGTTCGCAGTATTATCTGTTCATATAATTTATTTTTTTGAACTGCGACCATGAGAGCTGTTTATAACTTTATTGAATGCAAAACAATCAAATTGTTTATGATTGGACAGCGACCGTGGTCGTAGTTTCATATGTAATTATAATATGAGTACTGCGACCATTATTTCATATAAGATGCAGAATTAATACCTATACGGTACACTTTTTATGTATTTTAAAAATGTGAAAGATTATTTTGCAGATAGAAGTAAATTTTATTTATAACATAATATGGTGAGAAAGAGACCTTACAAAAAAAGAGCATTAAAAGCTTTTAAGAGAAGACAAAATAATGTTGAATATCAGAAGATCAGGAAATCCTAATCCTCATCATCTTCACCATGATAAGCAGATTCGTCTTCTTCATTCTCCTGGTCTTCCTGTTCATCACTTATTTCCTCATCATCTTCCTGTTTTTGAGGTTTTTTTTGGTTCATCGATAAACTCCCAGAATGGATCGTCTCTATCAAGCTCTTCGTCCGATCCGTTGCGAGAAAGCGAGCCTATAGCATCAGAGGACATGCTTTCATCAAGCATGCCTCCGTCAAGTGGCAGAGGAATAATGTCCTTCTCACTAACCCACATGAAAACTTCATCATCATCATGAATAGGAGGATCAGTTAAAATATTATTTGATGTAGTGAGATAGTCAAAAGGAGTGAAGTCCAGACTGGTATCAGATTCCAGACTGGTATCAGATTCGCAAGAATACCCTGAAGAAAGAGGACCGGTGGGGGATTGATTGAAGTTGAATTCTGAGTGTTCAGAGGAAGAAGATGGGGAAGACATGATTCAAGAATGAATTATTTTCTGGAAGTTTTTGAAATCAAATTGAAAAGGAGCAAAAATATAGTTTTTAGATATGAGAAAATATATTAGTTACAAGCACTATATAAAGGTCAATAATGTGAAAGAACATGAATAGTAATAATAATTGTTATAGGTTGAAGAGTTATGGCTGGAGAATCCGAAGAGTTCCTTTTTTCCAGAGATTTACTACGTGAAGTACAAATAAACTTGTTATAGAATGTTTTGCCTATATCTTTAGATTACGTATGGTGCACATCTTTCCTTTATCGTGATTAACATTAGTGCATCTCTTTTTTCTAGACTGTTGTTATATCGCGGTAGATAGATTATTAATTACTTCATTAAATTCAGTGTAATTAATATAGTATTTTTATAAGATGTGATATACGCGAACTGATCTCAGGGTCGCATGGCTAAACTACCTTGTAAAATTATAAAAAAATCTTTTACATAAGGCATGCGAAAAAAGATTGCGACTTTGGTCACAGTGCTGAAGGAGGTCGCAGTGCTGTACGATAACATGTTTTTGTCTGTTATTTTTTTATGTTATAAGGAATGCGACTATGGTCATGCGTGATATAAAAAATTTTTGTTATACTATGACTGCGACTAGTGTCGCAGTCGTCATTTAAAATTGAAAGTTATTTTGTATTAAGTGTGCGACCATGGTCACAATGATTGAAAGTTTTATTATGTTATGACTGCGACTATGATCGCAGAATTTGTAAAACGGTGAGAATTCTGTTACAGAAGGCATGCTTCTGTTTATTTCACATTATGTTCATCCAATTTTTTCTCTATTATATTTTTGATGTAGTAGAATTACGAATTTTATAACTGTAGATATATTCAACTGAAAATTATTTTAGGTAATTTTTGTTTGTGGATGAGTTTATGGCAGTTTAGAAAGTAAAAATGGGGTATTTTTTGTCATTTTGATTCACAAATGTTTAGGCGGGATTTATGGGGTATTTTTGTCATTTTGATTCACGAATGTTTAGGCGGGATTTTTTTGTTTTTTTTGGCGCCTACACTCTGCGGCTGATCTGTGGCATATATTCACCCACGTCACCGCGGGCTGAGAACTCTCTCAGCCGTCGGCTGAGGTACAGTAACCCCATATATATATATATATATATATATATATATATATATATATATATATATATATATATATATATATATATATATATATATATATATATATATATATATATATATATATATATAGAGAGAGAGAGAGAGAGAGAGACTTGTGTCCTTCCAAAAGGATTTGAGGTCGTGTCCTTCCCACTCAAATACTAACATCCGACATTCAATTCAAAATCCACTCCATTGAAATTGATCTATATTATTTTAAGTATCTATAAACCAAAAAATCAAGTGTTTTGAATACCTTTTGCCCATGCATCAAGTAGGAAATAAACGGACAGTCTAAAGTGAGTTGGTTAGTTTAACAGTGTAGAACATTTAAAACCTAACAAAGATTGGTTTGTAGGAGTTTTTAAATATTTAGATCATAATCAAATGGCTAGATCAAGAATTTGTATATCTAAAGACATAGACCTAATCAACTCACTACTTTCGGCCGTCCATTTTGCGCTGCTTGATGGATAGGGAAAAAGTATTCAAAACACTTAATTTTTAGTTTATAGATACTTGAAATAATATAGATCAATTTCAATGGAGTAGATCTTGTATTCGAATGCCAGAGGGTTGTATTTGAGTTGGGAGTATCAGGCTCAAATCCTTTTGGAAGCACACAAGTATATATCTCTCTCTCTCTCTCTATATATATATATGTTTGCACACACATGCATACATACTTGTGTAGTTCTAGAATAATTCGAGCCCGAATCTTTCCCACTCAAATACTGACATCCGATTTTCAAATATAAGATCCACTCCATTGAAGTTGGTTTATATTATTTAAAGTAACTAAAAATTAAAAATCAAATATTTTGAATATTTTTTTGCCCATCCATCAAGCGGCGCAAAATGGACAACTGAAAATAGTTAGTTAGTTAGATATATATATCTTTAGGCATACAAATTCTCTATCCGGCCATTTGATCATGATCTAAACATTTAAAAAACCCCCCCCAAACCAATTTTTGTTGGGTTTCAAATTTCTACACTGTTAACTAACCAACTCACTATTTAGGACGACAGTTTTTCCCCTACTTTATGCATGGGTAAAAAATATTTAAATTACTTTGTTACTGGTTTGTAAATACTTAAAATAATATAAATAAACTTCAATGGAATGGGTCTTGTACTCAGATGATGTATGGTTATATTAGAGTGGGAAGGATTAGGGTTCGAATCCTTCCAAAAATACACAAGTCTATCTCTCTCTCTCTGTTTATATATATATATATATATATATATATATATATATATATATATATATATATATATATATATATATATATATATAGTTGAGCTGGGGTACTTTCAGAAGTATCAAGAATGTCGATACTCCCGCTTTGATTTGATTGATACACCACCCAAATGTAAGATCTAAACCGTTAGATGTAATCTACTAACAATAAACTAGTTAGGAATAAAATTTCATACATTTTCATTATCATTTACCTGTTCATCAAAGTGGTGTCAAAGTTAAGTAGTTTTAGATCTCTCAAAAATGTCAATTTTTTAGTCACTTTGATGAACAGGTAAATGATAACGAAAATCTGTGAAATTTTATTCCTAACTAGTTTATAGTTAGTAGATCACATCTAATAGTTTGGATCTGACATATAGATAGTGTATCAATCAAATCAAGTTAGAGTATTGACACTCTGATACTTCTAAAAGTAGCCCATCTATCGACAACAATATCGGTTGCATGATTATAAAAAATATTTTTAACTATTTTCATCTCTTCTTGTGGCAGAGAAAAACAATGAACTTTTGGTAAAAAATCATCAATCTCATCCTACTGGCTCAGCACATTTTCAGAAGCAAATGCTGCATTTTCTAAAAATTATAGACAAGGATATATTCATGATCATGGTTGTGGACGTGGTCGTGGTCGTGGCTGTTGCCGTGGACGCGGACGCGATAGAAATGATTATTACAACCCTTCACAAAATAACTCGATCCATAAGAAGAATCATGTGAAAAGACATGATAAAAGAAAAGATGTTCGTGAAAGTTCTCTCTGGAATACTGAAGATTCCTGTTATAAATATGGTTCCAAAGGGCACTGATCTCGAGTCTGTCAAACACCAGAGTACCTTTGTAAGCTTTACAAGGCATTCTTAAAGGAAAAAAAATGAAGTGAATTTCACTGAATATCATGATTCTATGATGATTCAACTCATCTTGATGCTTTAGATTTTTACTGATAATTTTGTTGATCCTTTAACTCATTATTATTTTACGGATACTGGTGATAACTAGATATATGATTGTATTACTATATTTTTCTATTTGTGATTGTTAAAATTATCTTTGAACGTAATATTTCATTTATAATGATAGGTTTGAAATTTTATTCTCATCAATTGATTTATTTTGCATGAAGCTTGATATGAATTACGCTAATGATGAAGTTAAGATCAAAAACCAGAGATATTTGCATATCAGATAGTGATACAATGCACACTATTCTCAAACATAAAAGGTATTTCTCCAGTTAAAATCAACAAAGTCAATTATCAGTACAATATCAGGTCTTGTAGACTTGTTTGAAGGAACTGGTAAATCCAGCTTCATATTGCCAAATGGAACAAAAATTTTCATAAAAGATGCCTCATTTTTACAAAGTCTAAAAGAAATTTGTTGAGTTTTTATAATATATATCTTCATGGATATGATACTCAGTCTACAACTAAAAAAATATGAAGTATATGTATCTTACTACTTATATATCAGGAAACAAATACTATTAGAAAAAACTATCAAAGCTTTGCTCAGGATTGCATTTCACATATATAAATGTGATTGAGTCACGTATGATAGTTAAAGAAGATATACAGAAATTAACTATGTGGCATGACTGTTTAGGTCATCTAGTTCAATAATGATACGAAAAATTATTGAGAATTCACATGAACATATTTTAAAGGGCCAGAAGATCCTTCAAATAGTAAAATTCCATGCGAGGCTTGTTCTTTTAGAAATTAATCATGCGACCATCATCAACTAAAATAAAAACTGAATTACCTACATTTATTGAACGTATTCAAGGTGATATATGTGGTCTATTCACCCATCGTATGGACCATTTCGATACTTTATGGTATTGATAGATGTCTCTAGTAGATGCTACACGTTTGTCTATTATTAACTCCCAATGTGGTATTTGCGAGATTTCTTGCTCAGATAATTAGATTACGAGTACAATTTTTTGATTACACAATCAAAAAAGTTAGACTTGATAATGTTGGTGAGTTTACGTCTCAAGCCTTTAATGATTATTGATATCAATTGGGATAGCTATTGAGCATCCCGTTGCCCATGTACATACCAAAAATGGTTTGACAGAATCACTGGTTAAATGCCTCCAGCTTATTGCTAGACCATTAATAATGAGAACAAAGCTTTCTATTTCTGTATGGGGTCATGCAATTTTACATGTTGCAGTATTAATTCGAATCAGACTAAGTTCATACTCATACTCTCCTTTACAATTAGCATTTGGTCAAAAATCAAATATTTTCCATCTCAGAATTTTTGGTTGTGCGGTATATGTGCCGATTCTCCACCACAATGTACAAATATGGGTCCTCAAAGAAGATTGAGATTATATGTCGGCTATGAATCTCCATCTTATTATAAGATGGGTCCTCAAAGAAGACCGGTGATGTTTTTACGGCTCGGTTTGCCAACTACCATTTCAATAAGACAATTTTTCCAGCATTAGGGGGAGAAAAGAAATAGCTGAAGAAGGAGATTATATGGAGTGAACTATCTTTATTGCATCTTGATCCTCACACAAAACAATAAGAGTCAGAAGTGCAAAAGATTATGCTTTTACAAAAATAACAAATCAATTGCCTGATGCGTTCACTAATACAAAAAGAGTATTATATCATACAGACCAACTGTAAATGCTCCTCTCAAATTGAAATCCCAAAGAACAATCCAAAAAGAAGGTCACTAATGAGTCTAAGAAATGCTTGAAGCGTGGTAGACCAATAGGTTCTGAAGATAAATATCCTTAAAAAAGAAAAAGAGCAGATAAGTATGATAACCCCAATATGGATGAATGTGTTCCCAAAAACACAAAATAAGACAAATCAAGAGATAGAAAATCCTGAAGGTATAGAAAATTATGAGATCTCTATTGACTATGTCAATACAGAAGGATTATGGAATCGAAATGAGATGAAAAATATGGATAAAATATTTTTCTATTCTGTAGCATGTGATATTATTGACGAAAGTGAGTATCATGAACCAAGATCCTTTACTGAATGTCAAAAAAGATATGACTGGATTAAATGGAAAGGCGCTACACATGTTGAATTGAATTCATTTAATAAGCATAAAGTATTTGCACCTATTGTCCTCACGCTTGAAGCCGTGAGACCAGTAGGATAAAAATAGATTTTTGTGTGAAAATACAACGAGAAAAACGAGATTCTGAGGTATAAAGTTTGACTTGTTGCTCAAGATTTTTCACAAAGGCCTGAAATTAATTATGAAGAAATGTATTCTCCAGTAATGGATGTAATTACATTTAAATATTTAATCAGCCTAGCAGTTTCTAAAAATTTAGAAATGCATCTTATGGATGTTACAGCTTATTTATATGGATCGCTTGATAGTGATATTTATATGAAAATCCCTGAAGGATTTAAAATACCTAAAGTATCAAGTTCAAAATCCAAAGATTATATTCAATCAAATTACAAGATCGTTATATGGGTTGAAGCAATCAAGGCGCATGTGATATGATCGCTTAAGTGTGTATTTATTAAAAGAATAAATGTGAATAATCCTATACGCCTATGTATTTTTATAAAGAAAACAACATCTGAATTTATTATCATTGTAGTCTTGTTAATGATTTAAACATCATTGAGACTCATAAAAAAATCCTAGAAGTAATGATGTATTTAAAAATGAATTTGACATGAAAGACCTCGGAGAAACCAATATTATATTAGTTTACAGATTGAGCACCTTCAAAATGGAATACTTTTGCATCAATTAAATAATACTGAAAAGATCTTGAAACGCTTTAGCATGGATGAAGCAAATCCTTTAAGCACTCCAATACTTGTTAGATCATTGAATGTGAAAAACATCCATTTCGCCCTCACAAAGCTAATGAAGAGGTTCTGGTCCTGAAGTATCATACCTAAGTGCAATTGGAGCTCTTGTATATCTTGCTAATTTTACCCGACCAGATATAGCATTTGCTACTAATCTATTAGGAAGATTTAGCTTATCTCCTATATGGAGATATTGAAATAGAATTAAGCATGTATTTTGTTATCTTCGAGGAACAATTAATTTTGTTTGTTTTTATTCCAGAGGATCAAAAAAGAAATGATTGGTTATAAAGATACAGGTTACTTGTCAGATCCACATAAAGCCTGGTCTCAAACAGGATATGTGTTCACATGTAGATGTACAACGATCTTTTAGCTTTCATAAAAGCAGACACTTATTACAAATTCTTCTAATCATGCTAAGGTCATAGCACTAGATGAACCAAGTTGAGAATGTGTATGTCGAAGTCTGTGACTCAACATATCCAAACAACTTGTAGATTTTCAGTCAACAGAGATCCAACAGTACTGTTTTGAAGACAATACTGGATGCGTCGCTCAAATGAAGGAAGGATTCATCTAAAGCGACCGAACCAAGCACATACCCTCGAAGTTCTTCTTATTCACTCAAGAGCTTGAAATGGATAAGGAAATTAATATTCAATATATTTGATCAAGTGATAATGCGGCAGATCTCTTCACAAAAGTACATCCCATTACAACTCTCAGCAAGCTTATTCGTGATATTGGGATGCATCATCTGCTAGATTTATGAAAAAAACTACTCATACCAACGTGAGGGGGAGCTTACATGGCTGCACTATTTTTTCCTTACTATAATTTTGTCCTACAAGATTTTTCTGGTAAGGTTTTTAACTAGGCAGCATAGATTACGCATACAAAGATGGTGTACTCTTTTTCCTTTGTTATAATTTATCCAACTGGGATTTTCTAGTAAGGTTTTTAATGAGACATCATCAATGGTGGGCATCCAAGGGAGAGTGGTATAAATGAATTTGTCTGCCTACCTATCTAGCATAGTAAAAGTTTAAGTAAGATGACACAAATGATAACGCAAGCATGCAAATAGTGTCTGCATAGTCCCCCAAAGTTTTTCTTTAATAGGCCATTCCTGATTCATTTCAATATACAATTCAGAAATCAACAAGAATTTCTCCTTCTACTATCTCTCTAGAATTTTCTGTCTCAGTATTATAGTTTCTCAGGTTTCACAATAAGTATTTCATTTTACTCGATTTTCTTGAGTATTGTAGTTTATTGAGTATGCTGTATTGCGGTGTACTCTAGAAGTGAGACTATATGTAGTATAAATAATTCAATCACTTTTTCTATCCACTTTCAATGTGGAACTGTATTTACACAGTATATTCTAAATGGGTGTTAAACAGAGGTTGTGGACCATTTAATTTATTAAGACTTAACCTCAACTTTTTATCTAAGTTCATTATTTTTCTGTTCGCTTCCAATGTGAAACCAACTTGACCAAAAATCTTGTGAAGAACTTGTTCATAATTTAAGTCCTGTAAATACTAATGCAACATCTCTTATTTATGGATCCGCGCCTGCTTTTATACAGTTAAATATAAAATTATCAATCTCACAAACAAGGATTAAAGTTGTGCAACTTTTAGCTCCATATCATTGTGGAGGAAAATTCAGGCTATCCAGGGAAGTTGGCATCGTAAAATGATATTTATCATGGAAATGAACAATAATATTGGCAAAGCTCATAGAGATGTATTCGTACTTGGCGAAGTAGGCGAACCTAGTCTTGAAGAAAATTATTTTACATGGAAATGAAAGAATCTTGAGTAATTAATGAAAACATATTGTAAAATCAAAATGAATGAACCACTGGAAGCTCAAATGAGAGTTAGTTTGACTAAACTAACAATGATGGAATATTTTTCAGGATGTTAATGAGAAGTTGTGCTTCTATTTATCGATAATATCTTCATCTACGCGGGGTCAGAAATATCTGATTTATTTGGGAGAATGCTTTCCGTGGTAGGTTGTTAGCCTTCATTTAGCAGAGAAATGGGTTTCTTGCAAGAAAGAATTACTTCCATCAAAGAATCATCATTGCCATTGTATTATTGATGCAATGCCACCATTGTTATCATTACTGCCAATCAAAGTTGTGCAACCTTAATGGTAACTTTCCACCATCAAAACCATCATCAACACCAGTACTGCCAGAATTGCCACCGCCCTACCCTGGGTGTCCACCATCACGACCAATGCCAACCACTGCTAGTGCCCCGACTGTGCTATATTCCCTTGTTATTGCCACCATGACCACCATCACCATGCATGTTGCTAGCACTACGGCCGATGCTAGCACCCTTGCTAGTGTCACCACAACCACCATCTATGTCACAGTTATCAGAGCTATCAGTGTCATTTCTACCATCTCCACTACCTCTATCCCACTACTATTATCATTTATGGCTCTACCACTACCGTTGTAACCGTTTCGATCATCATTGATAGCCCATTGTTGCTACCAACATCATCGTTGTCCCTCACCACCACAACCTATGCCACCGGCGCTGCTAGCACTGTTTACCACTATCGCCAACATTGTTACCACTATTCTCACACAACAAAATTAATTTAGGGGAAAATATTTTTAAATTTACAGTGGGTAATTCTTAAGGAATTAGTCTATGCACCAAAATAGGAAAGTGGATGTAACCAAATCACAGAGAAATCAATCGCAAACACAGTGAAAATACATAAAAAACCTTAAAGGGAGAGAGAGAATTTCTGCTATGTCAATTGTGATTACAATAGAGTTCTCTAGATTTAGGTGAACATGCTCTCCTTCTCGTTGGAAGGGATCCTCTATTTTATACAAGTCATGCCCAATAGATAAGGCTAAGGAATATTGCTCAGTTTGAGTACCTTAATATGTTTGGATAACAGTTGAGCTGAACACCCTGATTTGAATCGATATAGGAGAGAGTCCATCTTTGTCTTGTGGTTTGCGGTCTGCTGTAGATAAGGATGAACCGCTCTCGAGAGGTTACTACCTCATTTGAATTAGGATTGGGCTTAAAGATAGATAACTTTGTAATCGCACCTGTTTCTTTATTAATCACCTGACTCGTTCAAACTTTGAACTAAGCAAAAGTACTAGGTTAAACATTTTGAAAGTAGTCACATTTCACACATCCGTTAGAGGTTGAATAGACATGTGTCACGATTTCAGGCGGGTCAGAAAGTGACCACTATAGATGCCCCCTGCTACCTTTTCTTCGGAAAAGGTCAGGAATTCTCTCGAGAGAGATTCAGGTTCCCAGAGTCTCTGATTGTAGAGAGAGGAGCAGAATGAAAGAGAACTTTCTGCGCCTGAACTCAAGGTGCTTGTTGTAACTTTAGATTTTGTCTTGTAGTGGCGTGCGTGGTCATACAAACTGGCAGAGCTTTAATGTGTATCACATTTGGCACAGCACCGATCAAATTACCGTCTCTTGTGCAACGTTGCATTCAAGATGGGTGTCGCGTATATGAAGTGACAACGTTGATAAGATAATCGTCTCTTATGAATGCAGGTGATTTTTAAGGAAGCCATGGCGTATCTGGCAGGACAGTCGAGTCCCTTCTTCTATGACACATGTAACATCCCAAACGGGACGATGCTTCATCTTCCTTTGGCATTTGGAGCTTAGGTGATTGATTCTTGGGCTCCTTTCCCCCATATATATAAGGTGGGGCCTTTTAGGAGGGATTTGAACTAATTCTTGAAAGTTCTTTGCTATTTAAAGCCTTGCTCTGTTCTGCAAGCAGTGATGTCTCCTTTGTTCTTCATTCGGTGGAGGAAGGAGATGGAAAGAGTGGTGATGCGTACTGCACTCCTAACGTTTGGGAGTCTGTTTGTCAAAGAGTTTCAGTTATTGTGATGGGCTCGTCAGGAAGTTTCAGTTCTTGTGACGAGGCCCAGCTATAGGGATGGACAGAGAGTGGCCTATTTTCTGCTTGGTCTGTATGTCTGGCCTTTGGTTGGATCAGACTAGGTTGAAGTTTGAGTTTGACCTCCCTTTCTTTTCTTGTAGCAAGCATATAGCAGGGAGCATAAAGGTATTTGATGGTGGCTTTTGTATCAGGGGTCGATCACCTGTGCTCTTATGGGGTGCCGCCTCCTTGTCCATCTCTGCTCTGGAGTTACGGTCTTGGCATAGGTATCCTCCTTCACCTTGCAAGCTTCAGTCTGCCATTTGGTCACGATTCTCCTTTCTGGTGGTCTTCCTAGGAGTTCACAGTATCATCGTTCGTCCGGCCTTGGTGGATTGTTTGCATAGGAGTCATCACCAGAACGCGGTTAGGACGTGACAATGGGCGCCTCTGCTTTTTCACTAAGGAAGAATGCATTCATGCAAAACTAAAACTTGTACTTGTATCACACTTGTTAGATGCATCTACATCTGTAAGAGCAGGGATGTAATCAAGAAACTTTATAATATATAGAAAAGACAATCAATGACAATTTTAATCAAATCCTGCCTTGCATATGATTGTGATCTCCTTACTCGTCAGGAGCTATCTTGCTTTGTAGCACCAGAAATGACTTTGTGTTTGGCCCTCTGTTGGGACCTGCTAGGGGATTCATAGTTGAGGAAAAACCCACTTACTAGGGGCGAGCTCTTGTCTGTCAGGAGTTTCCCAGGAGTAACCATTAGGGTGTAAAGGGCTCGTGTAGGTTGCACTCAGAAAGGTTGGTCGGGAAAGACTCTGTCTCTCAGGAGCTTCCCGATCGATAATCGTCAGGGTGTATAGGACCCATGTAGGTTACTCTCAGAAAAGTTTAACGGGCAAGACTCCCTCTCTCAGAAGATTATCGATCGGTAACCATCAGGATATAGAGGACCCATGTAGGTTGCGTTCAGAAAGATTTGTTGGGCAAGACCTTGTCTCTCTGAAGATTATTGATCGGTAACCATCAGGCTGTAAAGGACTGATGCAGGTTGCGCACAAAAAAGTTTGTCGGGCAAAACTCCTATTGGCCCAAAAGCCCATCACTCTAGTTTTGATGATGATTAACTTATGTGGTTATAGTACTAATGATCTTGTGCTCATTTAGTTTCAGATATTCTACCAAGATCTTAGTCGGTATTTAGCTTCAACGAAAGATTCGAAGTCAAGTTTTGAAGCTAGACTTTTGATTCAAGAGCTCACGCAATAAGATCGCATCAACTACTCAAAGAGGAGTCTAGCTCATTGGATCAAGTTTTGGACCAAGTCAAGATGGGAAAGAAGATTTTCAAGAGAAGATTTTCAAGACTTGATCAAGTATTCGTAAGTGTTAAGATTTTATTTTTAGATAAAATGTAAAGGATAGATTAGTTGTGGATTACTCAAGCTCATAAACACACACAAATTTTTTTTATAATTTCATGTTAAATAGTTTTTGAAAAATACTGGTTTTGATTTAAGTTTTAAATTCTATGCCTCAAAAATAGTTCACATGTTTGTAATATGTGTTGATTTTTTATCAAAAGTAAAGATCGAGTTTGTTGTAGGTGTTGCGGCACCAAGTAATCTTGCGGGATCAATTAAAATGGAAATCCCTTATAGTGGTGAAGGCGGGAACGTAGAGCATATGGTTCGAACCTCGAAACAAATCTCCCGTCTTTGCGATTGCTTATCTCTCCCTCTCTCACTTGTATTTATATATCTTGCATGCTTTTATTGTTTACGTTCTTACATGCTTGATATACTTGTGCTTTATTGATATACATGCTTTGGTTGTTTTAATATCTTGCATGCTCTTGTATTGATCATATCCTTACATGCTTGATATTATCATTGTGCTTGTATGCACTTTTGTATCAAACCAAGAGAGATAAAGTAGCACCTCAATGCTTAGTCTAGAGGAATCTTGAGGAGAAGTCCAGAGCCCTTCACTGGGAATTCGAGTTCACTCTTTGGGTATACAAAGTGTGTCTATTTAATTTGCATAATTTGTTTTTAATTCCGCATTTGTTTTGCATTAGAATAGCTTGTCACCTATTCACCCCCCCTCTAGGTGACTTACAATTGGTATCAGATGTCACGCCCCGCTTCCCAAAATACGCGGAAACGGAGTCGCGACGAGAGTCGGCGACGTATATACGCGAGGAAAATACCCCACATATATACGCTAAGCCTAAAGTAACCAGAACAAGTTATAAATCTCTACCATAAGTCAAAATCACTGCAATAATAAATATAAAGTCTAACACAATGATAGCATATGAGTAAGAAAAAGGAATTTGACAGGAAGCGATATATGAATAGAAGAGTAGGAATACCGATAATCAAAAGGGAGAGACTCCAGCTCCTCAAGGTAAATATGATCCTCTCCAAATACCTGATCAGCAATAAATAGCCCTGGATCTGGATATGCAGATCCAGGGAGTCAGAACTCCTAGTGAATGTATAAGAGAAAAAGGAAAATACATGCGAATATAAATTTGAGCAAAATAGGAAACACATATGATGGAATAAAACAGAAGTAACATATGAAATATGGATAGAAAATAACAAGCCAATCAATACAAAATCAGATGTCCAATCGGGTGTCAGGTGTACAGTCAGTTCGTTGGTATAATCGGATGTCTACAATCAGTCATATATATATTATTCAGTTCAGTCAAAAATGTCAATGTAAGATTTCAGTTAGTTATTTATTATGTCAGCGAACACCAATTGCCACCTATAATAGGCGCATCCCATACTACGCCTGCTACACGTGTCAATCAGGGTCCTAAGTTATTGAAATTAGTAGAAGAGACATTGTCCATGCTTTAGGTGGGTTCCGTACATACCCGGAACCACGGCCCAATCACCTGGCGCTGAACCAGGTCCTACCGCTAGGTAGTCAATATCAATAACAATAACAATGTGTCAATAACAATGACAATATGAACAATACGGGATGTCAGTCATCCCCCGAAACCCTGCAGTGGAACCGTATCTCGGCTGCGCAACCTGTATCCTAGGTCCACCCAAATACAGACGTTGTCTCCTCCATCAATTTCCCCAATCCCAGTGTAAGTTGTCAATTTACATTATTATTTATAACAATCAATATCCATGTTATTTCCATTACTGGGACGATACGGTGACAGTAACAATATCAATGTAACAATAACAATGTGAACAATATTACCGTATAAACGGTAGAACAATAGAACAGTGAAAGTGGTACGGTCCAACAATATTTTCCCAGTAACTTTCAATAACACGAATACAATACCAAGCTCGGATATTACTCAATAGGTAATCTCATCTAAGGCTGATCAATATCACAAACAACTAGTATCTGATACAGATACTAGACAACTACCATAAATTCTGAACACATCCTATGTTCACCAACAATAATCTCACCAATAACTGCTATCTGATAACTCTAAAATATAAGATCACTAATATCGGATAGATCACTATCACAATAATTCAATCTCTACTAACAGAAGTAATCAATAGCTAAACATGAAGCATATGGTATATCCTCGAGATCAACAAGTCAACGGATACTGAAATCAAATCTAAATAAGAAACATCCTCAAACAGCTGCAATCTAGAATAAATCACTCGTAAATCAATACCAACAACTCATCCATACTAAAATGATATAATCAGTTGGTACATCTAAGAACTCTAGCATCTAATAATCCAAAGTCATCACAACCAACTCATAAATTCCAATAATTACATGATCATCAAGTATCAATTCACATCGAGTAATCTGATACAATAACTGCTGTTCTAACATACATCAATAACCTGTGCTCAGCCCTCTCACTCTATCAATCTACTCTGATTCCCAAGTCCTCACGAGTTCTCACTTCTATCAGGGTTAATCATAAGCTCCCAACACTCAGCAACATCTCAGATACATATCTAAGATCTATTAGATCAAGTAAATCCAACCAACACCTATTCCTCGAAATCATATTCTTCCATCTATAGCCAATACATGACTCGAGGGTAAAGTCCACAATCCATAAGGAAGCTAAACACAGCAGTCAGCCAAGCATCAGTCGACTAGGGGAGATTACTAGTCGACTAGGGAAGGGTTAGTCGAGTACAAAGTATAATAAGTCGACTATACAAGTGTACTAGTCGACTAACAGGGAAGGCAAGTCGACTAGCAGGGATTATAGGTCAGCAACAGAGAGTACCCAACTTCCAGGACATCCAACTGGTCGACTATAGTTATGATAAGTCGACTAATTTGTGCTATTAGTCGACTACAACAAAAAGTCAAGTCGACTAGGGAAGGGTTAGTAGTCGACTATAGGAGAGGGGTAGTCGACTAAGGTTGATTACAGTCGACATACAGAAAGTCCAACACTATTCTAAAAGGAAGCCTAGTCTACTATGGGCTATAGTTAGTCGACTAATAAGTATATTAGTCGACTAACACCATGGGCAAGTCGACTAATGGTCCTATAACCTGCTACTGAATTACACTATCACACATATTCCCAATCTCCACATTCTCTCAAATGCACTCATGTTACATCATGAAATATCTGCAATGATAATCCAAACACCCATATGATAAACATAGGGTTCCAACATAATTGAATACACATGCATATCATATTCCTATGCATTCAACATGTAATGTAGAAAGGGGTGACAACTCACATCCGTGCTTAATAATCTCCACACATAATCATGTAACACATCAAATTACGCCACATACACAACATATCTATGATTGCTCCATTAATTAAAGAGAGGGAGAGACACTCACATCAAGGGGATTCCCAACGGGGGGGCGAGGGTGCGTTTGCTCTTGTCGACGGTGATCCACGGAGAGCCGGAAAATGGCTCGGAGGAGGTGTCTCCCACACACAACCAAACACATACATAACCAAACACCTAAAGCATTCATTAATACACTTCATGTAAAACACAAACATAATCATCATTGTTAACCAAGTATACTTCAATTATATGAAGAGAGAGGAGGGGGCTCACGCACGGATAATGGTGGGCTGCTGCTGTTGCTAGAGTTGCAGGGGATGGCCTGCAGTGGGGTGGAGATCTGCTGTGCTCGGCCAGGGAGAAGGCAGTGCGCAGGGGCGCGCTGGTGCTTGCGCTGTGCTGGATATGCAAGCGCAGATCAGAGGGGGGGAGGAGCTGCCTGGGGAAGCTCGGCCTGGACTGCAGGGGAGGGCATTGGAGCTGCTGGTTCTGCCATCTGCTGGTGTCCTGCTGAGGCGCTGCTGCTGCTGCTGCGTTGGCTGCTGTGCGGCAGGGAGCCGGTGGCCAAGGAGGGGGCGTTGGAGCTGGTGGCTGTCCAAGGAGGGAGGAGGAACAGCTGGCCTGGGCGCCTGCTGTTGCTGCCGCAGATCTAGAAGGGGCGGCCTGGGCTGCTGTGGTGCTCAGGAGAAAGGGGAAGCAGCTGCTGGTGTAGGGAAATCCGGCTTGATGGTGGTGCACACGACAGTGGGTGCTCAGGGATAGGGGCGTGGCTGGGCTCGGCCTACCAAGGGGTGGTGCTCGGGTGCCGCACAGGGAGGTGGGACGCATGGTAGATCTAGGGAGGGGGCGGCTGGATTTTGCAGGAAAGGGAGAGGGATTTGTGTTTGGTTATGGAGAGGAGATTTTGAAGGGGATTCGGTTGGGATTTGGATTTGGTGTTAGGATTAGATAGGGTGGTTAGGATTAGATAGGATATAGGATTAGTTGGGATTTGATATTTGGTTGTGGGTTTCGGGTTTAGCCTAGCGGGTTTGGGTCTTGGATTAGATAATGGGTATTGAGTGTGAGGGTATGAAATGGAAAATAGGGAAGAAGGAATACCACAATAATAATAATAAAAATATACAACCAACAATAATATTAATTAACAATAACAATAACCAAAATAATGATATCTCTAATAATATCAATGAGAAATAATAATAACCTTAATAAAATAATAATAGAAATTAGTAACCAGAATAATGGCAACGAGTAATTAATATAGATATTGAATAATGGTAAATATATATATGAAGCCAAATTACCACTTACCATTCCAAAATAATTTACTTGTTTAAAAATGCAATAAGTCATAAACTAATATGATAAATAAAATTAATCAGTAATTAAATTAAATACTTTAGAAAAATAAAATACAGTAAAAATACAGTATTTCTGACTAGGGATATTACATTCTACCCACCTTATAAAAATTTCGTCCTCGAAATTCAAACAAGGCAGGGAATGGTAAAAGATTCAAAAATCAAGAGAGAAAACAAGCAAGCTTCATGTCGCTTCGCTGGGACACCACGATTCCGCTGCGCGCTCTGATCTCTGCTACCAGCTTCAGAATGGAGTGACTATTTCCAAGAGACAAGATCAGAAAATAAAATAAGAAGAATAGGAAACAAGATTACTCTCAAAGAAGAGGTGCAATCAGAGATATCGAAGATCAAAGAGATGGATTTTCAAAGAGAGGACAGTCAATTTCAAGTGAACTCAATATCATCGTGTGAATCCTATATGTAAATTGCAGTGTAGTTATAACTCGTTCAAGTTACTGGTAAGAATCAAGTCCGATTTATGTCGAAACCTGGCTCTGATACCAAGAAAACCCTGTCACGCCCCGCGTCCCAAAATACGCGAAAATGGAGTCGCGACGAGAGTCGGCGACGTATATACGCGAGGAAAATACCCTACATATATACGCTAAGCCTAAAGTAACCTGAACAAGTTATAAATCTCTACCATAAATCAAAATCACTGCAATAATACATATAAAGTCTAACACAATGATAGCATATGAGTAAGAATAAGGAATGTGACAGGATGCGATATATGAATAGAAGAGTAGGAATACCGATAATCAAAAGGGAGAGACTCCAGCTTCTCAAGGTAAATATTATCCTCTCCAAATACCTGATCAGCAATAAATAGCCCTGAATCTGGATATGTAGATCCAGGGAGTCAGAACTCCTAGTGAATGTATAAGAGAAAAAGGGAAATACATGCGAATATAAATGTGAGCAAACTAGGAAACACATATGATGGAATAAAACAGAAGTAACATATGAAAAATGGATAGAAAATAACAAAGCCAATCAATACAAAATCAGATGTCCAATCGGGTGTAAGGTGTACAGTCAGTTCGTTGGTATAATCGGATGTCTACAATCAGTCATATATATATATCCAGTTCAGTCAAAAATGTCAATGTAAGATTTCAGTTTGTTATTTATTATGTCAGCGAACACCAATTGCCACCTGTAATAGGCACATCCCATACTACGCCTGCTACACGTGTCAATCAGGGTCCTAAGTTATTGAAATTAGTAGAAGAGACATTGTCCATGCTCTAGGTGGGTTCCGTACATACCCGGAACCACGGCCCAATCACCTGGCGCTGAACTAGGTCCTACCGCTAGGTAGTCAATATCAATAACAATAACAATGTGTCAATAACAATGACAATATGAACAATACGGGATGTCAGTCATCCCCCGGAACCCTGCAGTGGAACCGTATCTCGGCTGCGCAACCTGTATCCTAGGTCTACCGAAAATACAGACGTTGTCTCCTCCATCAATTTCCCCAATCCCAGTGTAAGTTGTCAATTTATATTATTATTTATAACAATCAATATCCATGTTATTTTCATTACTGGGACGATACGGTGACAGTAACAATATCAATGTAACAATAACAATGTGAACAATATTACCGTATAAATGGTAGAACAATAGAACAATGAAAGTGTTACGGTCCAACAATATTTTCCCAGTAACTTTCAATAACACGAATACAATACCAAGCTCGGATATTACTCAATAGGTAATCTCATCTAAGGCTGATCAATATCACAAACAACTAGTATCTGATACAGATACCAGACAACTACTATAAATTCTGAACACATCCTATGTTCACCAACAAATAATCTCACCAATAACTGCTATCTGATAACCCTGAAATATAAGATCACTAATATCGGATAGATCACTATCACAATAATTCAATCTCTTCTAACTGAAGTAATCAATAGCTAAACATGAAGCATATGGTATATCCTCGAGATTAACAAGTCAACGGATACTGAAATCATATCTAAATAAGAAACATCCTCAAACAGCTGCAATCTAGAATAATTCACTCGTAAGTCAATACCAACAACTCATCCATACTCAAATGATATAATCAGTTGGTACATCTAAGAACTCTAGCATCTAATAATCCAAAGTCATTACAACCAACTCATAAATTCCAATAATTACATGATCATCAAGTATCAATTCACATCGAGTAATCGGATACAATAAACTGCTGTTCCAATATACATCAATAACCTGTAATCAGCCCTCTCACTCTATCAATCTACTCTGATTCCCAAGTCCTCACGAGTTCCCGCTTCTATCAGGGTTAATCATAAGCTCCCAACACTCAGCAATATCTCAGATACATATCTAAGATCTATTAGGTCAAGTCAATCCAACCAATACCTATTCCTCGAAATCATATTCTTCCATCTATAGCCAATACATGACTCGAGGGTAAAGTCCACAATCCATAAGGAAGCTAAACACAGCAGTCAGCCAAGCATCAGTCGACTAGGGGAGATTACTAGTCGACTAGGGAAGGGTTAGTCGACTACAAAGTATAATAAGTCGACTATACAAGTGTACTAGTCGACCAACAGGGAAGGCAAGTCGACTAGCAGGGATTATAGGTCAGCAACAGAGACTACCCAACTTCCAGGACATCCAACTAGTCGACTATAGTTATGATAAGTCGACTAATTTGTGCTATTAGTCGACTACAACAAAAGGTCAAGTCGACTAGGGAAGGGTTAGTAGTCGACTATAGGAGAGGGGTAGTCGACTAAGGTTGATTACAGTCGACATACAGAAAGTCCAACACTATTCTAAAAGGAAGCCTAGTCGACTATGGGCTATAGTTAGTCGACTAATAAGTATATTAGTCGACTAACACCATGGGCAAGTCGACTAATGGTCCTATAACCTGCTACTGAATTACACTATCACACATATTCCCAATCTCCACATTCTCTCAAATGCACTCATGTTACATCATGAAATATCTGCAATGATAATCCAACACCCATATGATAAACATAGGGTTCCAACATAATTGAATACACATGCATATCATATTCCTATGCATTCAACATGTAATGTGGAAAGGGGTGACAACTCACATCCGTGCTTAATAATCTCCACACATAATCATGTAACACATCAAATTACGCCACATACACAACATATCTATGATTGCTCAATTAATTAAAGAGAGGGAGAGACACTCACATCAAGGGGATTCCCAACGGGGGGGTGTGTTTGCTCTTGTCGACGGTGATCCACGGAGAGCCGGAAAATGGCTCGGAGGAGGTGTCTCCCACACACAACCAAACACATACATAACCAAACACCCAAAGCATTCATTAATACACTTCATGTAAAACACAAACATAATCATCATTGTTAACCAAGTATACTTCAATTATATGAAGAGAGAGGAGGGGGCTCACGCACGGCTAATGGTGGGCTGCTGCTGTTGCTGGAGTTGCAGGGGACGGCCTGCAGTGGGGTGGAGATCTGCTGTGCTCGGTCAGGGAGAAGGCAGTGCGCAGGGGCGCGCTGGTGCTTGCGCTGCGCTGGATATGCAAGCGCAGATCAGAGGGGGGAGGAGCTGCCTGGGGAAGCTCGGCCTGGACTGTAGGGGAGGGCGTTGGAGCTGCTGGTTCTGCCATCTGCTGGTGTCCTGCTGTGGCGCTGGCGCTGCTGCTGCGTTGGCTGCTGTGCGGCAGGGAGCCGGTGGCCAAGGAGGGGGCGTTGGAGCTGGTGGCTGTCCAAGGAGGGAGGAGGAATAGCTGGCCTGGGCACCTACTGTTGCTACCGCAGATCTGGAAGGGGCGGCCTGGGCTGCTGTGGTGCTCCGGAGAAAGGGGAAGTAGCTGCTGGTGTAGGGAAATCTTGCCTGATGGTGGTGCACACGGCAGTGGGTGCTCGGGGATAGGGGCGTGGCTGGGCACGGCCTACAAAGGGGTGGTGCTCGGGTGCCGCACAGGGAGGTGGGACGCATGGTAGATCTAGGGAGGGGGCGGCTGGATTTTGCAGGAGAGGGAGAGAGATTTGTGTTTGGTTATGGAGAGGAGATTTTGAAGGGGATTCGGTTGGGATTTCGATTTGGTGTTAGGATTAGATAGGGTGGTTAGGATTAGATGGGATATAAGATTAGTTGGGATTTGATATTTGGGTTGTGGGTTTCGGGTTTGGCCTAGCGGGTTTGGGTCTTGGATTAGATAATGGGTATTGGGTGTGAGGGTATGAAATGGGAAATAGGGAAGAAAGAATACCACAATAATAATAATAAAAATATACAACCAACAATAATATTAATTAACAATAACAATAACCAAAATAATGATATCTCTAATAATATCAATGAGAAATAATAATAACCTTAATAAAATAATAACAGAAATTAATAACCAGAATAATGGCAAAGAGTAATTAATATAGATATTGAATAATGGTAAATATATATAAAGCCAAATTACCACTTACCATTCTAAAATAATTTACTTATTTAAAAATGCAATAAGTCATAAACTAATATGATAAATAAAATTAATCAGTAAATTAAATTAAATACTTTAGAAAAATAAAATACAGTAAAAATACAGTATTTCTGACTAGGGATATTACATCAGAGCTTGGTGCTCTTGATTTGGCTCTAACAACCTTGAGTTAAAGATCATCATTTTATTTAAGCACAATATTTGTTCACACATATGGATTTCATGACACCTCCCTTGTTTGACATTCTTCACTTCTAAAATTGGAAAGTTAAGATGTCTATGTGTCTTAAGGCCCTAGGTATTCATGTTTATCTGCCACTATTAAGAATTCATATTTTGTTAATGAAAAGCATCTAGAGGCTAATACTAAAGTCATTCATGCTTTAATGCTGACCCTAAATGATGAATATTTATTTAGGGTTTTTAACTTTGATTCGGCTTTTGTAGTATGCAGCACTCCTTGCTTTCTTGTGGAACAAGCGTCAAATGAAAAAGAGAGTGACTCAGATGATGGAAGTGCTATTTCCAACCTGTGCTATATGGTGCAAGCGGATAACCCTTTGAGGTAAATTCCGAAACCGAGTTAGAAGAAAATATTGACATGCCTTATGATGAGCTTGCATCTTTTTGTCAAAATTTTCTTGAAAAATATAATTTATTAAAAATTAAAAATGATAAGTTGAAGAAGGAAAACACTTCTTTGTTAAAAGGAAAGGATTCTTTTTAAAAAATTGAATGTGTTTCAAAAGAAAATGAATATTTTAAAAAGAAAATTATTTTGGTTGAAAAAAACCATTTTTAATGAAAATAAGTTTTTGAAAAAGAAAATAATTCTATTTTCAAAAAGAAAAATGATTCTTACCATGTTTCTCATACTACTATTCAATCATCTTCTATTGACAAAAATGAGATTCATGTTTTGAAAAATAAAATCAATTGTTTAGGCTCTACTTTGAGCTAATATGCATTTAATCACAATATGTTGGAATCTATATTTCACAACACACCATAATCACACTCATTCATCCATGTATGTTAGAGTGTAAAAATGTACATATTGGGGCCGCAAAGACCATCTTGCAAAATTTTCTTTGATAGAATAAACTCTTTTAATTTTGTAAATAAAACTATTTGGGTTCTTATTGTTTCTAACCCCCATAGACCCAAAAAGAAAATATACCAAAATTCTCACCCCTTGAGTTTGATGTAGGTGTGAGCTCTCACAAAATGTGAGAGGTTCGGTGCCTTGGTGGTAGATATATTTGGAGCATGAAGGACATACCCAATTGATGCATCACTATCAAAGAATCTTAATGGGAGGACCACCTCATTTTGAGAAATGGATTGGCTGCATCATATTGGTAACCATTTCTTCCTCCTCTTTAAAATGTTTTAAATGCTTATATGCTAGTATAAGTAACCTATACTCTATCATCTTTTATTTTGTGCCTATAGTTCAGTTGATTTGTTCCCTAAACTATGCATGTACTTTTAAAAAACTTTATTCATGTTTTAATAGATTTACATACCTATTCTTTATTCATATTTTGTATGCTTTTATGTCTATATCATGTTGATATGCATATCTTATTAAAACTTGTGTTATACATGTACAATTTTTAAGTTAGATGCTTTACATACTCTATTTATTTTGTGTACTCATTTGTTGTTTGATTGTACATTATATGCCCTAGTTTTGATGATTCATGCATGCTTATATGATATATACCATGTTTTTGTAAAAAAATTTCATATGAGTTTTTGTTTTTGAGCTTCATTGCCATATCTTCATGATAGGTTATTCACATGATTCTTGTGCACTCACATTTCTTTTGTTTACTTATGACCTTGTTTTCATGAGCAGTTATGAGTTTTATAGATCTTGAGTGTCAATCTTTGTATAATACAGATATTTCATGAGATATATGATTTGGTTTCATATTGAAGGATCTTTAACTAGTGTTTTCAAAAAACTATTTTAACTAGTTATTTATTGTTCATTTGGCAGTATTTTTCAATCTAGAACTATTTTTAAATTTATTTTTGAAAACTTCTACCCTTAAAAGGCAGTTGGATTGGCGACCACGCCTTGTATGCTCTTAATGAATATCTTTCAAACATGTGCATGAAAGGGAGATAATGATGAGTTATATATAATTTTTAAATAAAAATACATTTTGTATACTCATGTTTTCTATATATATATGGATTATATCTAAATGATATTATATTACTCTGATACATACATATAGATGTTTTCTTATGCTTTAAACATACATGTCCATATATTTTTAGCACAAATTATTTCTTGATAAGCTTGATTTAGTTCTTAATATCAATTATTTTTTAATTGGTATCATATACAAGCTTATACACTATTTCAAAGCCAAAGAGGGAAAAGGTCTTTAAAACTTAAATAATTTCACAATGTTTATGTTTACCTACAAGTGGTTTATCGATATTTATTTTGGCACCTTCTAGTGGTATCAAATTTATTTTGTTGATTACAAGTTATAACAAATTTGTTTTGTTGAAAAATATATTTTAAAAAAGTTTTCAAAATTTGTTTGAAATGTATTGCTTATATGCAAGGGGTGCTTAACATCTCCTCTATATATAGATTCATGTTGAGTGTATTTCACATATTGAGGAGCGTGACCTCTCTTCTTTATGTGATACATGTGTGTATGGGGCTTAACATCTCCACTTATACATTGTATATTAATGCTTTATGTGACTTAGGGTCTAGTCATCCGTTCTCCAAGTAATGCATGTATGTAGGGGGAGCTTACTTAACGTCTCTCCTTTAATGAACGTATATCGCATATACTTCTTTCTTGTTTATTTGTCTTCACCCCTTTGTTGATGAGTTGACAAAAATGGGGAGAAGAATTTAGAGAGTGTCTATATGCAAATTTTTATATTGTTGTTTATGCATATATGTTTAGTTTATATGAGCCTTCATTGAATATCTTTATATTTATTTGCTATGCATGAGTTAAGGGGGATCGCTTATCTTTAATCCATGCATATATAACTCCATGAGTTTTGTCATCATCAAAAAGGGAAAGATTATTGGCCCAAAGGCCCATTTATCTACTTTTGATGAAGATTAACTCATGTAGTTATAGTACTAATGATCTTGTACTCATTTAGTTTTAGATATTCTACCAAGATCTTAGTCAGTGCTTAGCTTCAATGAAAGATTCGAAGTCAAGTTTTGAAGCTAGCATGTGTTGATTCAAGAGCTCGCGCATTAAGATCACATCAAGTACTCAAAGAGGAGTCTAACTCAATGGATCAAGTTTTGGACCAAGTCAAGATGGAGAAGAAAATTTTCAAGACTTGAGCCAAGTGTTTGTAAGTGTTAAGATTTTGTTGTTAGATAAAATATAAATGATAGATTAGTTGTGGATTACTCAAGCTCATATACACGCACACAAAATATTTTATAACTTTCATGTTAAATAGTTTTTGAAAAGACCGGTTTTGATTTAAGTTTTAAATTCTATGCCTCAAAAATAGTTCACATGTTTGTAATATGTGTTGATTTTTTATCATACATATTTGTACGTCAAAATATTTCAATGAACTTATTTTCATGGATTTTATGGAGATTTTATGAAATTTAAGATGTATTTTTAAAGGTTGTTAAAACTATTTTTTGTGCTGAGAAAGCTAGATAGATGGTGTGATGAAAAACTCAATAAATCTCTTTTGAAAACTTAAGAAAAACACTCTTAAAAAGCTCTCTTTTCGATATGGAAGTTTAACCCAAAAGCTTGTTAAAAAACTTCTGTGAAAGATAGAAAAACTAAAACACTTCTCAAAATCTTGTATAAAACACACCGAAAAAACCCAATATTTTTAGGCCAGGAAAAACTAGTTGTTATGGTTCAGAAGCTACCAGAAATGGGCCAAGAAAACTAGCCATTATGGTTCAGAAACTACCAGAAATGGCCTATCGGTTGACCAGGCAGTCAACCGACCAACGGTCAAATTTCTGACCGTTGAAGTTTGGCGGTCGACCGGGCGGTCGACCGACCTCAGATCCAGATTGTGCAATAGTTCAACTTTGAGCATAGCGTTGAGGACTAAAATGTTAGAATTTGGAAATAAGTATATAGGATGATTTGTAGATTTGAAGTCATTTTGCTAATGCAACTTAAATAAAATCAATATCATTTTGGAGTACAAGTTATCACCAAATACGGATCGACCGATCTCTACTGCGGTCGACCGGTTGGTCCACCGAGCTCAAATCACATGGGCTTATGCAGTCTTGTGCACGTTGGTAGACCGGTCGGTCGATGGAGCCTTGCTTCGGTCGACGGTCGGTATCGGCAAAGTTAAAAGGAGAAGTTTCTAACTTACAATAACAAGTAAAGTACACAACTCATAAATCATCAAAACTCATTAAGCATGAAGTATAAGAAAGTAAATACTTGTAGGTAAATTAGAGTTAGAACCCTCGTCTTAAGATGCCATAGCTCTTGTTTGCACAAGGCTTGTTTGACACTATTGACTCATTTGGGTTATCAATCAAGTATTAGAAATTAGTGGGTTAGTAGTTAGTTAGCCATGCTAATGAAAAAGTTAGTTAGCCATAAAAGTAAAAGAAACAACAAAGGAAAAGAAGTAGAGAGGAAGGAAGTTACACTACAACAAAGTAAAAAAAAAGAAGTAAAGAGGGAAGAAGTTACACTACAACAAGAAACAACAAAAAGAAAAAGTAAAGAGCAAAGGAAAGCACAAGTAAATTGAAGAAGGAAGAGAAGTAGTACTTGTATTAGCTTGTCACCCTTCAAATACAACACTTACACACTCTCTCTCTCTTTCACTCTAATGGCTAAAACAACAACTAGAAGAAGAACAACAACAACAACTACAAACCTAAAGATAAGATTAAAAAACTTGCTAAAGCTCTGATCTCCTTCAACTGAAGACCCTAGGGGGGCTTTTATAGGCACCAGGGCAAAGGGGGCAACATGAACAGCACGTGGCCCAAAACACAAGCGCGCGCGCGCCGAGATAAAGGAAGGATTCAAATTCAGAAATAGCTTGCTCTCCAAGTCAAGAGATAAGATATTATCTTAATATTTAAAGTTCAAATTCAAATTCTGAAGATATATCTCTTGATGGGTGCATAAATTCTACCAGGAGTTTATCCACTATTTCTACTATAAATAGAGAGGCGGAGCATAAAGGAAAGGGCATCTCCAAGAAGAGATCAAAGCTTACAGCTTTCTTTAGTTTTCTCTTACAAATTTCAAATGTAATTTCTAGGATTTAGTTTGAGAGTTATTTTGTGGAGAAGGAGTTCTTGTAATTGACGGTGACAACTTCAATAAAAGTTCTTTTATTCTTTTCTTCGGGTTTTTCTTTTTTACTTTACTTGCTTCAATTGCTCTATTTATTTTTATTTTTTTTTTCTGCCTTCTTTCTAATCATGCCTTCTTACTAACTTAGATTAGGGAGAGTTTAATAACAGAAAAGAGAGGAGGAATTATTTTTAAAGTGATACTAGATAAAATCTTCCTTAAAGATAGTTATATTGAGAGTGACAGCTAATGGAACAATCCCACATCTCTTCATCGTTTCTCAACTTAACTGATCACTTACTTTCATTTAATTACTTCAAGGTATATTCTTTCTTTTCTTATTTATTTTTTCTTTTTAACTTAGTAATCAAAACAACAAAATCATCTTCTTCGTGTCTTTGGATTTCTTTTCACTTAGATTAGCTTTAACTATTTTTATTTTCTTTTCTTTTAAAACTAAGAAGAGAACTCTTAACTTGTTTTAGTGAATTAAGAAAAGAAACTTACTTAATTGCTTCCATCACTGTCCCTTCCTGTGGATCACGCCTGCATAGCCACTTCCTATAGTGGTAGCATTAAGGACCTAGCACTTCTCTAAACGTGGTATTTTTCTATGAAGGTTTGGCTCGATAAAAATTTTGGCGCCGTTACTGGGGAGGGACGGTAAGTTTTCTTTTCTTTTTGATTTACTTTAATGAATTAACTCTTTTTTTTTCTCTGTTTTGGTGTACAGGGGTTAATTTCAAAAAACTAGGAGCTGGAGTGGATATATTGCTACTCTGTGCCACTGTCCAAGAAAGCAGAGTATTAGAGCTCATAATTGTGGTGTACTACTAACTGTAGTTTCTTGCAGGTTGCTTGAATTTCAGAGAATTAGCTCTCTGCAGTTATTAGTTTATCTATTTAACTCACTCTGTACATGTTTCTAGCCTCAATAGTAACGTGGTTGCTTGTAAATACTAAAAAAACAATTAGACTCTTTCATCTTAGGGCACATGTCTTATTTGTTTACCTTTTACACTATTGGTGAAGAGTGCTGGAGTAAAGGTATGTGTGCATTGCATATAGTTTAGAAATATATTTTGAGTGACTCATATTGCTTGAGTGTTACCTTTTACTTTATACTTGTACACTGCACTAAAAAGATTAAGGACATATCCTTAAAAAAGATAAGGTAGGAAGTCATTACCCTTCCTTAGTCCAAAATTAATCCCCTCACTCACTAACACAATCCTAACTTAAAATTGAGTAGACGTTGGCCCTAGGGACATCTCAGGCTCAAATAGAGATTGTCCTAAGGGGAAAGTTATTAGAAGTTGACTTTTGCCAAATCGTTGTCAAAGGTTGGGGATTGAGTGGCGAAACCCCGAAGGCTTGTGGTTTGGCATAATTAGGCCCATCGCTTTAAGTGCGGATACTTCCCACCAATCTTTCCCTTACCTGACTGATTAACTTGTGGTCAGGTTCTATAGTATACCTCCTGTGGATAATCAACAGTTAGGAGTTGTCTAGGTCTAAGCTCTACCTTAACTTAGGCAAGATTTTTCTTTCTTTTGTTTGTTTTTGTTTTGTGATATCTTTGTGATATAGATTACAATTATAATTTTTTCAATGCAATAGTGATCCATACTTCAACTCAACCTCTTTCAATTAAGATATTACCAACCCTGTATTACATAACTTTGACCAACCAACTATGCTAGATTGGTCTTATCTGAATGAATATATGCCCCAATCCTAGTATTATGAACAAAATGAGATAATCACCATGACTCTTCACCGAGTCAGTGGGGATGCAACTATCTCGAGTCTTACTATCGACAATCTTACCAACAAATAGTTTCCTATACTCCATGCCAAGACCAATGATCGGGTGGAAACCAGTACTTGAAGACGTGTATTTTTGTAATCAATATAAAAGTGTGTATGCTAATGTTCCCTCGATACTTCCATTATAGCACCGCCTCAACGGGTCGAATTCTAGGGACGGAAAGTGATGAAGCATTAACAGGCCATTCTCATGTTGTATGTTAACAGTTTCTTATTTGTTAAAGAAAGAGAAAATAAAATAGAAAAAAAATCCAGAAGTGATATGTGGAGAAGGAAATGAAAACAGTGATGAGAAAACAAATAAGAAGTGGTTGTAAAATAGAAATGTGATAAAAGGAAAATTAAATAAGAAGAGGTTTTGGAAAATTGATTTAGAAACAGAATAAAAGAAAAAGAAGAAATAGAAGAGATAGGTGATGAAATAAAAATGGGATTTTTATGTTGAAGAAATGGGTTGAAAACAAGATAAATGAGAAGAAGATTCATGACAAATAACTACTAATTGCTCCACTAATTATGCTAACCTCTTATTGATAGTTGCCTCACATGGATTCTTGGTTATCACTAGTCTTTGGATTCAAGAGACAATACAAAGCATGGTACATAAGATGGTTTCTCACATTCAAAACTTTAATCAAGAGCAAGCTAATACAAATTTTAGATCATCAAAACCATCAAAAGTAAGAATGAAATAAGAGAGTTAGCTTGGTTAGCAAGTTAGATGTTAGAACCCATCATCACGAGCCATCAATGACTCTTGCAAGATCAAGGCCTAATGATGCTATTAGATTCATATAGATAACCAAGAAGAAGTTAGATGATTAGTGGCTAATAGTTAGATTGTCATGAAATAAAGTTAGGTAGTCATGTTAGAGGTTAGAGAAGAAACCATTGAAGAAAGGAGACTATTTATTATAATTTTGGTTGGTTAATATTTCAAATAATTAAAATTTTGACTTTTAGCAACCATTTAAAAGTATACTTTCATGATAAAACACATGCATAAACTAATAAATTGAATTAAAGTATTAATATTTTACAAAATTATGAATTTTATTTTTTGTGATATTTAGAAATTTAATTGCAATTTTTTCAATAAATCATTAAATAATAATTACAAAGAATATTTAATTTCATGTTATTCTAAGTAATATTACACTCAAAATAATTTTACAAAGTCCCAAATTTAGTTTGTGATTTTCTGTGAATTTTCTGGAATTTTCTAAGTTTATTTCTTATTTTTCTGAATTAAAATAAGCCTAAAAATCCAATAAAAAGCTTAATGGGTCTGTTTGCTACAGTAACGGGTCTGCTACATTGTTGGGTCTGGGTCTGCTACAGTAACATTGCTGCAGTAAAATTTCTAAATACATATATTTTAAATATGATTTTCTTTCCTTTACTTTTTTCCTTTCTTTTTCCATTTTTCCTTTTTCTTTTTTTTATATAGGGGCCGGGTTCGGGTCTGTTCTCGAACTGGGTCTGTTGGCCAGACCCACTGGCCTGGCAGACTAGACCTGGCCCAGGCCAGGTCTGGCTGGGTTGGGGAGACCAGGCCAGGCTCGACCTGGCCTGGCTTGCTCTCGGCCTGGTCCTGGCCGAGAGCAATAACAGTTTTTTTAATTAAAATAAAACTTTAAAAATAAATTTAAAATCATGATAATTAGGAGACATGTCTTAGGTGTCCCTACACATTTTTGTTAGAATTTTAAAACATGATGAAATTAGTGATTTAACTAATGTATGCTATATGTTTGACGAAATGCCAACAAGAACTAAAATTTACGACAATGCAAAATAACTTACCGAGAACGCTTCTCTTCAGTCTGAATCTTCTTCCTCATGTCCAGCACCTTAGAGTCTCGGGAGAGAAAGCACCCATGCTTGTAAATTCACCTAGAGGGGGGGTGAATAGGTGAAGGCTAATCTAATGGTCACTTAATGAGGAATGATGCAAATAATGCGGAAGCTAAACAAATTATGACCTAATAAAATCTTTTACACTAACACCACGTATAACACAAGAGTGTTGCCGAATTCTCCGTGAAGGGCTCTGGACAAACTCCTCTAGATTCCCCTTGAATGGGTTGAGGTGCCGCGTTGGCTCTCTTGGTTGAATACAAGTGTTAGCAGCAATCCCACGCAAGTATATCAATTATGCACAAAAGAATATATCAAGCATATAAAGATGTACACTATAATTGAATGCAAGATATAACAAGAGACAGAGAGAGAGAGAGAGAGAGAGAGAGAGAGAAAAGGCAATCGCAAACACAAAGGGTTGTTTCGAGGTTCGAGCACACTTGCTCTACATCCCCGCCTTCGACACACAAAGAATTTCCACTATGCAAGATCCCAATGGATCTCTCCTCGGTGCCGCAACACCTACAAGCCCTCGGACTCCCTAGTCCCGTACACACCGCAAGCCCACCGGCTCGCCGAGGCCGCACCTCAAACAACCGAGTCCGCACCCGAACTCAAAACACCGACGAGCACACTTGCCCGTCTCCTAAAAGAACAAAGAAAAGATCTTTGGTGATCACAACACTTTGATCACCTAAAGCACTCTCACTACAACACACCTATAGGATGTATAATCAATGGTTGCTCAAGTGTGGTGTGAGAAAAACAAGGATGAAAGCTATGGTGAAAAACTCAAGAAATCTCTTTAACACACTCTAAATAAAACTCCCTTTAGATTGGAAGTATTAGCTTTCTATTTTGTGGAGAAAAACTCTTCTGAAAGTATAGGAAAAACTGGCTCTAAAGGTCTCCCAAATCTTCTTACAAAACAATGACAAGACCCCCCAATTTATAGGCCAGAAAAATATAGCCGTTGGGATCTATCAGTACTGCCGGTCGACCGGCCGGTCGACCGCCAATGGTCAAAAATCCGACCGTTGGAGCCTCTGGTCGACCGACCCGGTCGACCCAGAAAAACAGAGAGCAATCTCTGAATTTCGGTCGACCGCCCCGGTCGCCCGGCGCACTGCCAGATCAAACGTGCACGTCCGTGCACGTCGGTCGACCGGGTAAGCTAGTATAAGTCGACTAGCTGAAGCCTAAAACAATTTTCTGGGATTTAAAACATGGTCTTTTTGACTTAAATAAAATCCCATAAATACATAAAAATCTACAAAAATAGTTTTAACCAATATACTTGATAAACAAACATGCTTGCACAAAATCAAGGCATGTTATAAAAGTTTGGACTATTTTTGTAATATGGAAATATTTGGCTCAAGATAAAAAATGTTTTTCCAAAACAATATTTTCCAAACATATTTTTCAAATCTTCATCAAATACTAAAACAAGATATACTATTAAGGCATAGTGTGTATGGATATGATCCACTACACAATCATAATGAAATATCTATGTTTTTGTCATAAAGCTCTAAATTAGGTTTTGGTTGAAACATATAACTTTGATTATCAAAAACCAAAACTATGTTTTTCCAAAATGAAAGTCTTTTCTAAATCTGAAAATTCTTTAATGAAAAGACAAGTAAATCAAGAGTGTGTGTGTGTATAATACTTGAGCAATCCACCAACTATCTATCCTTTACATTTTTAACTAAAATAAAAACAAAATCTTATACCTAGACACAAGTCTTCATCTTCTTGAAGTCTTCCCTTGAAGGCTTCTCATCTTCTTGACTTGGTCCAAGCTTGATCCAAAAGCTCCTTGGATCACACCGTGCTAGCTCCAAATCTTTGATATTTTGTCCTTTGTTGAGCTATGCACCTACTAAGATCTTGATAATGAATCTGTCACTAATTATACACAAGATCATTAGTAAACATAACTTCATGAGTTGATCATCATCAAAACTAGGGTGATAGGCCTTTTGAAAAGTCACCTAGAGGGGGGGTGAATAGGTGACAATGCTAATCAAGGGTCAAATTAAAAATTTAAAGCTACAACAATCACAAGATGAATGCAAGCAAGTAAGTATGACAATGAATATGATGAGCAAGTAATAAGTGCAAGCAGAATAGAACAAGGATTGCAAGAATGTAAACCAATCGCAAACACAAGGATACGTTATCGAGGTTCGAGCACCCAGCTCTACTCCCCGCCTTCCCCAGAAGGATTCTAGCTACTTCCACTATCACAAAGATCTCAATTACAATGGAGTACCCAACTCCACAATCTCAGTACAAAAAATTTCCTTGGTAGTCAAAAGACCACAAACTCTCTCTTTCAAATATCTCTTCCCTTACAAAGGTCCTTAGAGAATATTGAGTAGGAATGAAGCTCTTTTGTGTGTAAGGAAAAGAATTTGAAATCAGAGAAAAACTTTTGAAAACCCTTCAGAAATTGAGAGAATTTAGCTCAAAAACCAAGAACTTTGAAAGCCTTAAACTTTTGAATTTTTGCAAAGATTGTTGTTGTAACCAATCTCTCCCCAAACACCCCTATTTATAGGAGAGGGCTAGGGTTTAGGGATAAAACATAATTACTGATGTTTAGGAGGTAATTAGATCAAAATATATCCTTAAATGGATTTTTAAACACAAAAGACAAAAATAAACAGCCCTTAAAAATCTGCCCGTTACTGTTCATACGGTCGACCGGGCCGGTCGACCGGTAGTATAAAAATTTGACCGTTACAGGCTATCGGTCGACCGACCCAGTCGACTGATACAAACTGTGACAAAAAATAAATAGTCCGGTCGACCGACCCGGTCGACCGACAGACGTGCACACGGATACGTGCATCTGCCAGGACTTCGGTCGACTGGTCCGGTCGACCGGACCAGACTGACATAGGCTCGGTCGACCGACCCGGTCGACCGGATCAGGTCAAAAAGCCAAATATAAAAAGAAATAAAAGAGGATTTTGATTTTATCAAAAATACTTTTGAACAGGGATTAGTATAAAACACAAATATATATCTGTAGGCAAAATCTTGTATGCAAAATATTTTTGTATAATTTATAAGAAATTATTTTGGAATGAGCATGTGCGCAAAAACGTGTGTGATAGAGCTTCAAACCTATCCACTATTCTTTAACAAACTATAAACTGAAAAACAAATTACATGAAGACTTCTTGTGCTATCTTCAAGTCTTTGAGCCATCCAATGCCTTGCTAGTGCCTTCTCTTTTATGATCCTTCCTTGATGTGCAATTTGCCTTCCTTGCTTTGTGGAACTTAGAAGTTCTTGCAATAGCTAAGCGAATGGACTCTAAACATGGTACAAACCTGAAACTTATCTTAACAAACTTGTTAGTACTAAATAGCTCATATTTGGTTTGTCATCATCAAAACACAAAAACATTGGAGAGTGTAACCTCTTGGGCCAACAATCTCCCCCTTTTTGATGATGACAAAACAAATAGGCTATTAACAAAAATATAGGGTAGGAGAAACTCCCCCTCAAATTATGCTATACTTAAAACACAAGAATATGCTCTAGAAACTAATAATTGAAATGATGCACCAATTATTGAAACCAATTAAAACAAAAATTTCTCTTGATACCAAAAATACCAAAAATAACTAAACACAAGAATTTATTTAAAACACAAAAACTCATAAAAATAAAACAATAAAACATATAAATTCATATGGAACCAAGACCAAATGAACTTATTTTTGTCCATGTAAACTTATTCTCCCCCTTTTTGTCATACATCAAAAAGGGTTATGAAAAACATGTTTATTCAATAATACAAACATTAAGTTCTCCACAAATAAACGAAATCTAGCAAAATCAAGAGGTTTAGTGAAAATATCGGCTAGTTGTAAATCCGTGGAAACATAATCAATATCTATATCACCTTTCTCAAAATGATCTCTAAGAAAGTGATATCTAATCTCAATGTGCTTGGTCTTACTATGTTGATTTGCATTTTTGGTCATGTGTATAGTACAAGTATTATCACAAAATATTTTTATATGATCAAAGTGCAAATCAAAATCAAGGAGAGTATGTTTCATCCAAAGAACTTGTGCACAACAAGCCCCCGCGGCAACATACTCCGCCTCGGCGGTTGAGAGAGCTACGGAATTTTGCTTCCTAGAGGACCATGAAACAAGACAATTACCAAGAAATTGACATGTCCCACTAGTACTCTTTCTATCTACTCTACAACCCGCATAATCGGCATCCGAATAACTAGTCATTGAAAAATCTATAGTTTTTGGATACCAAAGACCCATTCCAATTGTGCCCTTAATATAACGAATAATGCGTTTTACCGCAATAAGATGAGACTCTTTAGGACAATATTGAAATCTAGCACAAAGACACACACTAAACATGATATCCGGCCTACTTGCCGTCAAATATAAAAGACTTCCTATCATGCTTCTATATAATTTAATATCAACATTTTTACCTTGTTCGTCCTTATCAAGCTTGGTTGTAGTTGCCATTGGAGTGTTGCAAGCCTTTGATCCTTCAAGCCCAAACTTCTTTACAAGCTCCGTTGCATATTTGGCTTGGTTAATGAAGGTTCCGTCTTACAATTGCTTGATTTGGAGTCCAAGGAAGAAATTAAGCTCACCCATGGAAGACATTTCAAACTCTAGTTGCATTACCTTTTCAAAATCCTTGCACAAAAGCTCATTAGTAGATCCAAAAATTATATCATCAACATAAATTTGCACAATTAAAATATCATTATTAACATGCTTAGTGAAAAGAGTTGTGTCTACTTTGCCTTTAATAAAATCATTGGAAATGAGAAAACTAGAAAGCCTTTCATACCAAGCTCTTGGAGCTTGTTTCAATCCATACAAAGCTTTATCAAGTTTTAAAATAAAATCGGGATGAACATGATCAACAAAACCGGGAGGTTGAGAACATAAACTTCTTCATTAATAAAACCATTCAAAAATGCACTTTTTACATCCATTTGAAAAAGTTTAAAATTTTTTAAAACATGCAAAAGCTAGTGTCATCCGTATGGCTTCAAGCCGTGCTACGAGTGCAAAGGTCTCCTCAAAGTCAATTCCCTCAACTTGAGTGTAACCTTGGGCCACTAACCTAGCTTTATTCCTAATGACATTTCCGGACTCATCCATCTTGTTTCTAAAGATCCACTTAGTACCAATTATTGGTCTATCGTGGGGCTTAGGAACAAGGTGCCAAACTTGGTTGCGCTCAAATTGATTGAGTTCCTCTTGCATGGTAAGCAACCAATATGGGTCCGTCTCGGCTTCGAGAATGCCTTTGGGTTCAAAATGAGAAATAAAAGCAAAGTTACCACATATGTCATGGAGTTTGGAGCGCGTTGTGACTCCTTTAGATGCATCACCCAAGATGAGCTCCTTAGGATGATTTGTAGCGTATCTCTAAGCTTTAGGAAGCGGTTGAGTGCTTTCCTCCTTATCCTCTTGAACTTCACCAATAGGATCTAGCTTTTCTTCTTGAGTGGGTGAGTCCTTCAAGGATAGTCTCTCCATGTCTTCACCTAGTGGTTCAATCTCTACAACATTCTCAACAACCACATTAGATTCTTCAAATTTAACATGCATGGATTCTTCAATGGTTAGTGTAAATCTATTGAAAACTCTATATGCTTTGCTAGTAGAGGAATATCCAACAAAGATAGCCTCATAAGCCTTAGCATCAAATTTACCCAATTATCCTTAGTATTTAAAACAAAACACTTGCATCCAAAAACTTTAAAATATGCAACATTTGGTTTTCTAGAATGATACATTTCAAATGATGTTTTTGAAGAATTTTTGCACAAATAAATACGATTCGATATATAGCATGCGGTGTTTATGGCCTCGGCCCATAAATAATGAGGGAGGTCATATTCACTTATCATTGTCCTAGCCATCTCTTGAAGTGTTCTATTTTTCCTTTCTACAACTCCATTTTGTTGTGGAGTTCTAGGACAAGACGTTTCATGCTTAATTCCCTTTTCATCACAATAAGTCATGAAGAGTTGGTTAATAAACTCACCACCTCTATCACTTCTTATTCTCAAAATCGGAAAACCCTTTTCTTTTTCAACTCTTTTTCGAAAAATCTTAAAATGAGAAAAAGTTTGATCTTTATTTTGCAAAAAGAAAACCCAAGTAAAACGGGAGAAATCATCAACCAAACAAATGCAAATCTACTTCCATTTAAACTTTTAGTTTTAGTTGGTCCAAAAAGATCCATATGAATTAATTCTAAAGGCCTAGTTGACATGATATCCTTGATTGGTTTAAAGGAAGACTTGGTTTGTTTCCCAAGTTGGCACGCACTACAAATGCGGTCTTTCTCAAAATCCAAGCAAGGTATACCCTTCACCAATTCCTTTGAATTAATCCTAGAGATATGGTCAAAAGATGCATGTCCTAATCTTCTATGCCAAAGCCAAGAATTTTCATCAAAAGCATTTAAGCATTTAGTAGAACAATCTAAATTAAGCATGTCAATAATATAAACATTATTATCACGAAAACCGGTAAGAATACAAACATCGGATTTAACATCAAAAATCTTGCATGAGGAATCATCAAAACAACTTTAAGTCCACGATCACAAAGTTGGCTAATGCTAAGCAAATTATGTTTTAAACCATCTACTAAAACAACATTCTCTATAATAGGAGATGAACCAATTTGAATATTACCGATACCGATGATGGTGCCTTTGGAATCATCCCCGAAGGTGACGGAGCCACCTTCCATGTACCTTGATAGGGTTGTGAAGTTGTTGATGTCCCATGTCATGTGTCTTGAACAACCACTATCAAGGTACCACCGCTCCCTACGTCTTGGAGCCTTGGTGTGTACCTACATCAAACATTTTAGGACTTGATTTTGGTACCCACATTTTCTTGGGTCCATGAGGGTTAGAGTCATTAACCCAAACAAGATTATTTGAACTATGCAATTTATCATAACAAAATTTAGCTAAATGTCCATTTTTGCCACAATATGTGCATCTATACACTCTACCATATCTAAAAGCATAGTGAGTGTGTGATTTGTGAGCATGGGCATGGTGAGCATGAAAAGATTTAGCATGAGAAGTATTATTTGAAGTGTGAGCATGTGGAATTTTAGCATGAGAATCTTTAGCATGAGAAGTGTGCTTTTTGCAAAACTTTTCTTCAAGTTTCTTAGTATTAAAGGCACAATCTTTTAAAACTTTTTCAAACTCATTCATTTTGGATTTAAAAGAAGAAATTTCTTTATTATCAACAACAGGGGTTTTACCCTTACAAGAAATCTTATAAGCATCAAATTTTTTTGAATAGAAACAAGATTTGAAGAAAGATCATCTTTTTCTTTCGAAACAATGGCAAGTTGATCCTTAAGAAAAGCAACTTCTTTTTGTAATTTTAAGCATTCAAGTTTCTTATTATCATAAGTTTCAGAAAGTTCTACAAATGCATGTACTAGAACTTCCTTACTTAGTTCATCATCTTCATCATCATGGGATTGAGGGGTTACCTTAGTGTGTGTTTGCCATGGAACACATATTAGCTTGATCCACCTCCTCTTCGGACTCGCTTTCCGAATCCCATGTTGCTTTGTAGGCTTTCTTTTCCTCCGGCTTCTTTGGCTTGAAGGAGGAAGTCATTTTCTTCTTGAACTCCGGACAATCCGCCATGATATGTCCGGGTTTGCGGCAATTATAGCAAATGATCTTCCGCTCCTCTTTGCCTTCGAGTCTTCTCCGGAAGTTGAACTTGTTCTTTCGGTACAACCTCTTGACATTCCGCACAAGTAGAGTTAGTCCTCATCTTCTTCTTCGTCTTCTTCATCGTCATCATTGGTGGATGAAGTCTTAAAGGCAATGGATTTCTTCTTTGAGGTAGTTGCCTCATCTCTTGCTTTCTTCTCCATCTCATGGGTCTTTAGGTTCCCAATGAGACTAATGATGTCCATCTCGTCCTTGTCGTTCAACTCCTTTAAGGTGGTGGCCTTTATCTCCCAAGATGGTGGAAGAGCCCGTATCACTTTGCGCACCTTTTGATCGTTGGAGATGACGTCACCTAATGAAGAAGACCATTTGTAATTTTAGTGAAACGAGTAATCATACAATCAATGGATTCTTCATCAAGCATTTTGAATGATTCATATTGAGACCTCAAGAGATCTATCTTAGCTCTCTTGACTTGTGAAGTCCCTTCATGTGTGACCAATAAGTGTTGCCAAATCTCATAGGCGGATTGGCAATGAATTACCCGTGTAAGGTCATCCTCATTCAAGGCGGTTAAAAGGGAGTTTTGGGCTTTTGAGTTAGCCTCATATTCTCTAAAGTTGAAGTCGGTCCAAGTGCTCTCATCTTCATTGGGTGCTACATAGGGTTTGGTCAAAGACTTAGCCACTAAACTACCTAGTGATTGCAAAAATAGTCATCCTAACCTTCCAAATAGGGAAGTTGAGTCCATCAAATTTAGGTGGGGTTTTAATGTTGTCGGCCATGTTTACTAGTGTATGAATGTATGAATGGAAATGTTGATTAGCATATTTTAAGGATCTCTCTATGGATGTTAAGCCAAACCTAGAGTCCAAGCTCTGATACCAATTGAAAAGTCACCTAGAGGGGGGGGTGAATAGGTGACAATGCTAATCAAGGGTCAAATTAAAAATTTAAAGCTACAACAATCACAAGATGAATGCAAGCAAGTAAGTATGACAATGATATGATGAGCAAGTAATAAGTGCAAGCAGAATAGAACAAGGATTGCAAGAATGTAAACCAATCGCAAACACAAGGATATGTTATCGAGGTTCGAGCACCCAGCTCTACTCCCCGCCTTCCCCAGAAGGATTCTAGCTACTTCCACTATCACAAAGATCTCAATTACAATGGAGTACCCAACTCCACAATCTCAGTACAAAAAATTTCCTTGGTAGTCAAAAGACCACAAACTCTCTCTTTCAAATATCTCTTCCCTTACAAAGGTCCTTAGAGAATATTGAGTAGGAATGAAGCTCTTTTGTGTGTAAGGAAAAGAATTTGAAATCAGAGAAAAACTTTTGAAAACCCTTCAGAAATTGAGAGAATTTAGCTCAAAAATCAAGAACTTTGAAAGCCTTAAACTTTTGAATTTTTTGCAAAGATTGTTGTTGTAACCAATCTCTCCCCAAACACCCCTATTTATAGGAGAGGGCTAGGGTTTAGGGATAAAACATAATTACTGATGTTTAGGAGGTAATTAGATCAAAATATATCCTTAAACGGATTTTTAAACACAAAAGACAAAATAAACAGCCCTTAAAAATCTGCCCGTTACTGTTCATACGGTCGACCGGGCCGGTCGACCGGTAGTATAAAAATTTGACCGTTACAGGCTATCGGTCGACCGACCCAGTCGACTGATACAAACTGTGACAAAAAATAAATAGTCCGGTCGACCGCCCCGGTCGACCGACAGACGTGCACACGGATACGTGCATCTGCCAGGACTTCGGTCGACTGGTCCGGTCGACCGGACCAGACTGACATAGGCTCGGTCGACCGACCCGGTCGACCGGATCAGGTCAAAAAGCCAAATATAAAAAGAAATAAAAGAGGATTTTGATTTTATCAAAAATACTTTTGAACAGGGATTAGTATAAAACACAATATATATCTGTAGGCAAAATCTTGTATGCAAAATATTTTTGTATAATTTATAAGAAATTATTTTGGAATGAGCATGTGCGCAAAAAACGTGTGTGATAGAGCTTCAAACCTATCCACTATTCTTTAACAAACTATAAACTGAAAAACAAATTACATGAAGACTTCTTGTGCTATCTTCAAGTCTTTGAGCCATCCAATGCCTTGCTAGTGCCTTCTCTTCTATGATCCTTCCTTGATGTGCAATTTGCCTTCCTTGCTTTGTGGAACTTAGAAGTTCTTGCAATAGCTAAGCGAATGGACTCTAAACATGGTACAAACCTGAAACTTATCTTAACAAACTTGTTAGTACCAAATAGCTCATATTTGGTTTGTCATCATCAAAACACAAAACAATTGGGAGTGTAACCTCTTGGGCCAACACCTTTGGGCCAACAATCTCCCCTTTTTGATGATGACAAAACTCATGGAGTTATATATGCATGCATTAAAGTAAAGCTTCAAAGAAGCTCCCCCTTAACTCATGCATAGACATAAATAATAGATATGGCAATGAGGTACATGAATATGTATGCAAGTATGGAGATAAAACATGCAACAAGCATAAATCAAAATCTTTTTCTCCTATTTACAAAATAAAACATATATGCATAAATAACAAGGAAGACACAAATACTACTCCCCCTTAAGCAATGAAAACATGCATATATACTCAAATACTTCTCCCCCTTTTTGTCAATCATCAACAAAGGTTCAAAGTAAATCAAATCAAACAAATTTTTTTTTCTCCCCTTTTTGTCAAAAACAAAAAGGATCAAGAAGGGGTAATGCAAGACAAACAATAAAGATTTATATGCGATATACATTCATGAAGAGGAAGACGCTAAGTTAGCTTCCCTACACATATGCATTACATGAAGAAGGGATGAAAAGCCCTAACTCACATAACACATATTATGTAATGCATAAGAGGAGATGTGAAGCTCCCCCTACAAACGTATATCATATAAAGAAGAGTTGTCAAGCTCCTCAATCTATAATATACTCAACATGAATCCATATGTAAGAGAGATGTTAAGCTCTCCTTGCATATAGGAAATACAAATCAAACATTTTGAATTTTTCTTTAAAAATTTTGAACTTACGTAATAAAACACATTTTGAGATATCAAATCAACATATTTTTTTATTTATTTTGATATCAATAGTAAACATATGAAAAAAAATTTTTATTTTTCATCATAAACTTTGTGCTTTTAAAAATGTGAGCCAATTGTAAGTTAAGCACATGAAAATCATATATATGTATGAGAAATGAGTATACCAAGTGAAATTGAAACATACATATATATAAGAAACAAAATATGAGTATATACAAAATAAGTTTATATTGATACACAAATTGAAACGATTCAATGATACCAATTGACATAACAATAAAATCAAGTGTATATCTCATAACCTACCACCCTTCATATGCACAAGGTAAAAGATTTTCAATGAAGTATACAAGGCATAATCGCCCATCCATCCCCCATAGATGGTAGGGGTTTTCAAAATAGATTTGAAAATAAGCTTAGTTTGAAAAACTCTACCAAATGAAGAGATTGCACTAGTTAATATGAAAATGTTTTAAAAACTAGTACGAAATCCTTCAAGTAAGGAATAAAGCAAAAAGAAATGTCAATAAATCTCAATATTCCTTTAATCATCACACACATCCTTAAAAATATATATATTTCAAGATATATGTATGTTTTGACAACAATAAGTATACATACATATCTCTTCAACACAATTGAGTCCATATAAATAGATTTGCATTAAAGGCAAATGACTCAAGAGGTATACATGTATATCTTAAAGTTTGGCAAAATACACATATACATGAAATGAAACACATGATCATAAATCAAATCCAAAAAGTGGGAATATAAGTTTAAAGATGTATGTATCATCAAACCAAGCAATACAAGCACATTTCATGGGTTCAAATAAGCATTCAAGCACAAATATAAATAGATTTATTTGTGGCCCACAATATGTTCAAGTATAAATCCTAGTGTTGATAAAACTAACATATAAACTAATATTCAAATCATGAAGCATCAAATCTTTTAGAAAAATAGAATCATGTGAAAATCTTAAAAATTATTTGAAGAACAAATAACTAGTATAAATTGTTTTTGGAAAACTAGTTAAAGATCCTTCAAATATATCAAATCTTAAGTTTTTCATAAACATAACTAGATACATAAAAATTTAAGCACTCATGGTCTATAAGGCTCAAAAATGATTTTGACAAAAGTGTGAGTGTTAAACGATCATGTAACAAGTATTTTTATGAAAATAGTCATTGAAGCTCAAAAAGATCATAAGTCATATTTTTAACAAAAACACGAAAAATCATTTTTCATCAAAACACTAATCTTCACGGTATATATATGATTAATTCAATCCTAACAATACACCATATCCCAAATATAAAAGAGTCTATCAAATGTATTTGCATGAAGGCAAGAGACTCACGGGTATACATGTATATTTATTAGATTTGAATTAATAATACATATACATGAAGTAAAGCATAAAAATTGGCAAAGCATGTATAAATGAGAGAATCATCAAAACTAGCCTTACATGTGCTGAAAAGTCACCTAGAGGGGGGTGAATAGGTGACAATGCTAATCAAAGGGCAAATAAAAATTTAAAGCTACAACAATCACAATCAAGAATCACAAGATGAATGCAAGCAAGTAAGTATGACAATGAATATGATGAGCAAGTAATAAGTGCAAGCAAAGTAGAGTAAGAATTGCAAGAATGTAAACCAATCGCAAACACAAGGATATGTTATCGAGTTCGAGCACCCAGCTCTACTCCCCGCCTTCCCCAGAAGGATTCCGACCACTTCCACTATCACAAAGATCTCAAATACAATGGAGTACCCAACTCCTACAATCTCAAGAACAAGTAATTTCCTTGTAGTCAAAAGACCACAAACTCTCTCTTTCAAATATCTCTTCCCTTACAAAGGTCCTTAGAGAATATTGAGTAGGAATGAAGCTCTTGTTGTAAGTGAAGAAAGAAAATTAAATCAGAGAGTATTTGAAAACCCTTCAGAAAATCAGTGAGAAATTCAGCACAAAAATCAAGAAACAAGTCTCTTTTGAAAGCCTTAACTTTTGAATTTTCTAGCAAAAATTGTTGTAACCAATCTCTCCCCAAACACCCCTATTTATAGGAGAGGGCTAGGGTTTAGGGATAAAACATAATTACTGATGTTTAGGAGGTAATTAGATCAAAATATATCCTTAAACGAATTTTTAAACACAAAAGACAAAAATAAAACGCTCACTTAAAATCTTCCCGTTACTGTTCAACGGACACATCGGTCGACTGGGCCGGTCGACCGGTAGATCAAAAATTTGACCGTTATAGGCTAGCGGTCGACCGACCCGGTCGACTGAGAAAACCTGTGAGCAAAAACAATATCTCGGTCGACCGCCCCCCGGTCGACTGGCAGACATGCACACTGATACGTGCCTCTGCCAGAACTGCGGTCGAACTGGTCCGGTCGACCGGACCAGACTGACACAGACTCGGTCGACTGTCCGGTCGACCGGATCAGGTCAAAATCATTTTTGGAAAAGAAAATAAAGAGGATTTTGATTTTAACAAAAATACTTTTGAACAGGGAATAGAATTAAACATAAAGATGTATTTTTAGGCAAAAACTTGTATGCAAAATATTTTTGTATAATTTATAAGAAATTATTTTGGAATGAGCATGTGCGCAAAACGTGTGTGATAGAGCTTCAAACCTATCCACTATTCTTTAACATACTATAAACTGAAAAACAAATTACATGAAGACTTCTTGAGCTATCTTCAAGTCTTTGAGCCATCTAATGCCTTGCTAGTGCCTTCTCTTCTATGATCCTTCCTTGATGTGCAATTGCCTTCCTGCTTTGTGGAACTTAGAAGTTCTTGCAATAGCTAAGCGAATGGTCTCTAAACATGGTACAAACCTGAAACTTATCTTAACAAACTTATTAGTACCAAATAGCTCTAATTTGGTTTGTCATCATCAAAACACAAAACAATTGGAGAGTGTAACCTCTTGGCCAACAATCTCCCCCTTTTTGATGATGACAAAACAAATAGGCTATTAACAAAAAATATAGAGGAGAAAACTCCCCCTCAAATTATGCTATACATAAAACACAGAATATGCTCTAGATACCAATAATTGAAATGATGCACCAATTATTGAAACTAATATAAAACACAAAAATTGCTCTTGATACCAAAAATACCAAAACAACTAAAACACAAGAATTCTCAAAATACATGAATTCAAAAACTCATACATACATAAACATAAAACTCATAAACAAATCTTTAAAATTAAAGCATATAAATTCATATGGAACCAAGACCAAATGAACTTATTTTTGTCATGTAAACTTATTCTCCCCCTTTTTGTCATACATCAAAAAGGGTTATGAAAAACATGTCTATTCAATAATACAAACATTAAGTTCTCCACAAATAAACGAAAATCTAGCAAAATCAAGAGGTTTAGTGAAAATATCGGCTAGTTGTAATCCGTGGAAATATAATCAATATCTATATCACCTTTCTCAAAATGATCTCTAAGAAAGTGATATCTAATCTCAATGTGCTTGATCTTACTATGTTGATTTGCATTTTTGGTCATGTGTATAGTACTAGTATTATCACAAAATATTTTTATATGATCAAAGTGCAAATCAAAATCAAGGAGAGTATGTTTCATCCAAAGGACTTGTGCACAACAAGCCCCCGCGGCAACATACTCCGCCTCGGCGGTTGAGAGAGCAACGGAATTTTGTTTCCTAGAGGACCATGAAACAAGACAATTACCAAGAAATTGACATGTCCCACTAGTACTCTTTCTATCTACTCTACAACCTGTATAGTCGGCATCCGAATAGCTAGTCATTGAAAATCTCTAGTTTTCGGATACCAAAGACCCATTCCAATAGTGCCCTTAATATAACGAATAATGCGTTTTACCGCAATAAGATGAGACTCTTTAGGACACGATTGAAATCTAGCACAAAGACACACACTAAACATGATATCCGGCCTACTTGCCGTCAAATATAAAAGACTTCCTATCATGCTTCTATATAATTTAATATCAACATTTTTACCTTGTTCGTCCTTATCAAGCTTGGTTGTAGTTGCCATTGGAGTGTTGCAAGCCTTTGATCCTTCAAGCCCAAACTTCTTTACTAGCTCCTTTGCGTACTTGGCTTGGTTAATGAAGGTTCCGTCTTGCAATTGCTTGATTTGGAGTCCAAGGAAGAAATTGAGCTCACCTATTGAAGATATTTCAAATTCAAGTTGCATGACTTTCTCAAAATCCTTGCATAAAAACTCATTAGTAGATCCAAAAATTATATCTCAACATAAATTTGCACAATTAAAATATCATTATCAACATGCTTAGTAAAAAGAGTTGAGTCTACTTTGCCTTTAATAAAATCATTTGAAATGAGAAAACTAGAAAGCCTTTCATACCAAGCTCTTGGAGCTTGTTTCAATCCACACAAAGCTTTATCAAGTTTAAAAACAAAATCGGGATGAACATGATCAACAAAACCGGGAGGTTGAGAAACATAAACTTCTTCATTAATAAAACCATTTAAAAATGCACTTTTTACATCCATTTGAAAAAGTTTAAAATTTTTAAAACATGCAAAAGCTAGTGTCATCCGTATGGCTTCAAGCCGTGCTACGGGTGCAAAGGTCTCCTCAAAGTCAATTCCCTCAACTTGAGTGTAACCTTGGGCCACTAACCTAGCTTTATTCCTAATGATATTTCCGGACTCATCCATCTTGTTTCTAAAGATCCACTTAGTACCAATTATTGGTCTATCGTGGGGCTTAGGAATAAGGTGCCAAACTTGATTGCGCTCAAATTGATTGAGTTCCTCTTGCATGGCAAGCAACCAATATGGGTCCGTCTCGGCTTCGAGAATGCCTTTGGGTTCAAAATGAGAAATGAAAGCAAAGTTACCACATAGGTCATGGAGTTTGGAGCGCGTTGTGACTCCTTTAGATGCATCACCCAAGATGAGCTCCTTAGGATGATTTGTAGCGTATCTCTAAGCTTTAGGAAGCGGTTGAGTGCTTTCCTCCTTATCCTCTTGAACTTCACTTATAGATTCTTGCTTATCTTCTTGCGCGGGTGAGTCCTTCAAGGATAGTTTCTCCATGTTTTCACCTAATGGTTCAAACTCTACAACATTCTCAACAAACACATTAGATTCTCAAACTTAACATGCATGGATTCTTCAATGGTTTGAGAAGATCTAATGAAAACTCTATATGCTTTGCTAGTAGAGGAATATCCAACAAAGATAGCCTCATAAGCCTTAGCATCAAATTTACCCAAATTATCCTTAGTATTCAAAACAAAACACTTGCATCCAAAAACTTTAAATATGCAACATTTGGTTTTCTAGAATGATACATTTCAAAAGAATTTTTGAAGAATTTTTGCATAAATAAATACGATTCGATATATAGCATGCGGTGTTTACGGCCTCGGCCCATAAATATTGAGGGAGGTCATATTCACTTATCATTGTCCTAGCCATCTCTTGAAGTGTTCTATTTTTCCTTTCTACAACTCCATTTTATTGTGGAGTTCTAGGACAAGACATTTCATGCTTAATTCCCTTTTCATCACATAAGTCATGAAGAGTTGGTTAACAAACTCATCACCTCTATCACTCCTTATTCTCAAAAATCGAAAAACCCTTTTCTTTTTCAACTCTTTTTCGAAAAATCTTAAAATGAGAAAAAGTTTGATCTTTATGTTGCAAAAAGAAACCCAAGTAAAACGGGAGAAATCATCAACCAAAACAAATGCAAATCTACTTCCATTAAACTCTTAGTTTTAGTTGGTCCAAAAAGATCCATATGAATTAATTCTAAAGGCCTAGTTGACATGATATCCTTGATTGGTTTTAAAGGAAGACTTGGTTTGTTTCCCAAGTTGGCACGCACCACAAATGCGTCTTTCTCAAAATTCAAGCAAGGTATACCCTTCACCAATTCCTTTGAATTAATCCTAGAAATATGGTCAAAAGATGCATGTCCTAGTCTTCTATGCCAAAGCCAAGAATTTTCATCAAAAGCATTCAAGCATTTAGTAGAACAATCTAAATTAAGCATGTCAATAATATAAAACATTATTATCACGAAAACCGGTGAGAATACAAACATCGGATTTAACATCAAAAATCTTACAAGAAGTATCATCAAAACAACTTTAAGTCCACGATCACAAGTTGACTAATGCTAAGCAAATTATATTTTAAACCATCTACTAAAACAACATTCTCAATAAAAGGAGATGCACCAACTTGAATGTTACCTATACCGATGATAGTTCCTTTGGAGTCATCCCCGAAGGTGACGGTGCCACCTTCCATGTACCTTGATAGGGTTGTGAAGTTGTTGATGTCCATGTCATGTGTCTTGAACAACCACTATCAAGGTACCACCGCTCCCTACGTCTTGGAGCTTTGGTGTGTACCTACATCAAACAATTTAAGACTTGATTTTGGTACCCACATTTTCTTGGGTCCTCTAGGGTTAGTGTCATGAACCCAAATAAGATTATTTGTTCTATTTAGTTGATCATAGCAAACTTAGCTAAATGTCCATTTTTACCACAATATGTGCATCTATATACTCTACCATATTTAAAAGCATAATGGGTGTGTGATTTGTGAGCATGAGCATTGTGAGCATGAGCATGAGAGGTGCTAGCATGAGAATTTTTATCTTGTGAAATTTTAGCATGTGAAGTGTGCTCTTTAGAAAACATGTTCTCAAGTTTCTTAGTATTGAAAGCACAATCATTTAAAACTTTTTCAAAATCATTCATTTTGGATTTAAAAGAGGAAATTTCTTTTTCATCAATAATAGGAGATTTTGCCTTACAAGTACTCTTGTAGGCACAAAATTCTTTTTGCATGGAAATGAAATTAGAAGAAATATCATCTTTTTCTTTAGAAACTATGGCAAGTTGATTCTTAAGAAAGCAACTTCTTTTGTAATTTTATGCATTCAAGTTTCTTGTTATCATAAGTTTCAGAAAGTTCTACAAAAGCATGCACTAGAACTTCCTTACTTACATCATCATCTTCATCATCAAGGGATTGAGGGGTTACTTGGGTGTGTTTGCCATGAAACACATATTAGCTTGATCCACCTCCTCTTCGGACTCGCTTTCCGAATCCCACGTAGCTTTGTAAGCTTTCTTTTCCTCCGGCTTCTTTGGCTTGAAGGAGGAAGTCATTTTCTTCTTGAACTCCGGACAATCCGCCATGATATGTCCGGGTTTGCGGCAATTGTAGCATATGATCTTCCGCTCCTCTTTGCCTTCAAATTTTCTCCGGAAGTTGAGCTTGTTCTTCCGGTACATCCTCTTGACGTTGCGAACAAGTAGAGTTAGCTCCTCATCTTCTTCTTCGTCATCTTCATCGTCATCATTGGTGGATGAAGTCTTGAAGGCTATGGATTTCTTATTTGAAGTAGTGGCCTCTTCTCTTGCCTTCTTCTCCATCTCATGGGTCTTTAGGTTCCCAATGAGACTAATGAGCCCATCTCGTCCTTGTCGTTCAACTCCTTCAAGGTGGTGGCCTTGATCTCCATGATGAAGGAAGAGCCCGAATTACTTTCCGCACCTTTTGATCGTTGGAGATGTCATCACCTAAGGAAGAAAGACTATTAGTGATTTTAGTAAACCTTGTAGCCATACTATCAATAGACTCATCATCAAGCATTTTAAATGACTTATATTGGGACCTCAAGAGATCTATCTTAGCTCTCTTGACTTGTGAAGTCCCCTCGTGTGTGACCAATAAGTGTTGCCAAATCTCATAGGCGGATTGGCAATGAATTACCCGTGTAAGGTCATCCTCATTCAAGGCGGTCATAGGGAGTTTTGGGCCTTGGAGTTAGCCTCATATAATTTAAAGTCAAGGTCGGTCCAGTGCTCTCATCACCATCGGGTGCTTCATAGGGTTTGGTCAAGGACTTGGCTACTAAGCTACCCAAAGATTGCAAAATATAGTCATCCTAACCTTCCAAATTGGGAAATTGAGGCCATCAAATTTAGGTGGGGATTTAATGTTGTCGGCCATGTTTACTAGTGATGAATGAATGAAATGAAAATGTTGATTAGCAAGTTTTAAGGATCTCTCTATGGATGTTAAGCCAAACCTAGAGTCCAAGCTCTGATACCAATTGAAAAGTCACCTAGAGGGGGGTGAATAGGTGACAATGCTAATCAAAGGGCAAATAAAAATTTAAAGCTACAACAATCACAATCAAGAATCACAAGATGAATGCAAGCAAGTAAGTATGACAATGAATATGATGAGCAAGTAATAAGTGCAAGCAAAGTAGAGTAAGAATTGCAAGAATGTAAACCAATCGCAAACACAAGGATATGTTATCGAGGTTCGAGCACCCAGCTCTACTCCCCGCCTTCCCCAGAAGGATTCCGACCACTTCCACTATCACAAAGATCTCAATACAATGGAGTACCCACTCCTACAATCTCAAGAACAAGTACTTTCCTTGGTAGTCAAAAGATCACAAACTCTCTCTTTCAAATATCTCTTCCCTTACAAAGGTCCTTAGAGAATATTGAGTAGGAATGAAGCTCTTGTTGTAAGTGAAGAAAGAAAATTAAATCAGAGAGTATTTGAAAACCCTTCAGAAAATCAGTGAGAAATTCAGCACAAAAACCAAGAAACAAGTCTCTTTTGAAAGCCTTAAACTTTTGAATTTTCTAGCAAAAATTGTTGTAACCAATCTCTCCCCAAACACCCCTATTTATAGGAGAGGGCTAGGGTTTAGGGATAAAACATAATTACTGATGTTTAGGAGTAATTAGATCAATATATCCTTAAACGAATTTTTAAACACAAAAGATAAAAATAAACAGCTCACTAAAATCTGCCCGTTACTGTTCAACGGACACATCGTCGACTGGGCCGGTCGACCGTAGATCAAAAATTTGACCGTTATAGGCTAGCGGTCGACCGACCCGGTCGACTGAGAAAACCTGTGAGCAAAAACATATCTCGGTCGACCGCCCTGGTCGACTGGCAGACATGCACACTAATATGTGCCTCTGCCAGAACTGCGGTCGACTGGTCCGGTCGACCGGACCAGACTGACACAGACTCGGTCGACTGTCCCGGTCGACCGGATCAGGTCAAAAATCATTTTTGGAAAAGAAAATAAAGAGGATTTTGATTTTAACAAAAATACTTTTGAACAGGGAATAGAATTAAACATAAAGATGTATTTTTAGGCAAAAACTTGTATGCAAAATATTTTTGTATATTTATAAGAAATTATTTTGGAATGAGCATGTGCGCAAAAACGTGTGTGATAGAGCTTCAAACCTATCCACTATTCTTTAACATACTATAAACTGAAAAAACAAATTACATGAAGACTTCTTTAGCTATCTTCAAGTCTTTGAGCCATCTAATGCCTTGCTAGTGCCTTCTCTTCTATGATCCTTCCTTGATGTGCAATTTGTCTTCCTTGCTTTGTGGAACTTAGAAGTTCTTGCAATAGCTAAGCGAATGGTCTCTAAACATGGTACAAACCTGAAACTTATCTTAACAAACTTATTAGTACCAAATAGCTCTAATTTGGTTTGTCATCATCAAAACCAAAACAATTGGAGAGTGTAACCTCTTGGGCCAACATGTGCATATAGTGGGTACAAATGAGCATGAAGTGCAAAAGTAAATAAAACAAATGTAACTCACTATTTGTACATGTATACATGCAAGCTTTGATAAAATCTACATTAAACTAGTTCATACCACATGAGCACAATAAATCATAAACATGAATGCTATGAATATGATATATGAACAAGCATGTAAATAAAAAATAGGAGTTTAGAGATTGATATCAACTCCAAAGCTCCAAAAATGGTGGTCTTTCCACAAAGCTCCTTGATAGTGATGCATCCCAAAAGTATGTCCATCATGTCCCAAGTGCATCTACTACCAAGGCACCGATCCTCTCACGTTTTGTGAGAGCCCTCACCTACATCAAAAGCAAATGGTGGGGGTTTTGGTACCCATATTTTCTTGGGTCCACGGGGGTTAGTATATGTTGAGGAACCCAAACATTTTTATTAGCAAATTTAAAACATGCAACTTATCAAAACAAAATTTTGCTAAATGGCCTTTTGCGGTCACAATGTGTACACTTGTACACCTTAGAATGCTTATGTGAATTTTTGTGATCGTGATGTGCACATAAGCATATGCATGATGATGATGTGCATGAGAGGGTGGAGTTTGTTTCTTTGCAAACATGGACTCCAATCTAGAATGGTTGAATGCACACGAGTTCAAAGTTGAACTCAAACATTAATCCTATTTTTCAACATTTACTTCATTTTGATCAATAAAGTGGTGTGCATGTAAAGCATGATCAAAAGTCTTTTCTTTTTAGAAACCTTTTCTTTTTCTTTTTCATTTTCAAAAATTTTTCCTTTTAAAATATTATTTTCTTGAAAAACAACTTCTTTTTGTTTTTCCACCAAAATAATTTCATTTTTCAATTAGTGTTTCCTTCACATAAATCATTCATTTAGACATAAGGGAAATATTTTCATTTTTCAAAACATTATTTCTTTTTCTAAGCATGCAATGTATTCCTAAATGAATCATGTTCTTTATGCATGCAAGCAATATTCTTTTTCAAATTTTATTTTCTTTCTTACTCATGTCATATTTTCTCAGGCAATAATTGACAAAATGTAGAAAGCTCTTCATATGACATATTATCCTCATCCTCGATTCGGAAAGTTACCTCAAGGGGGTTATCCCCTTGGACCATGTAGCACACGTTGGAGATGTCGCTTCCAACGTCCGAATCGCTCCCGCATAGTATAGATCCTTTTCGCCAAGGGAGGTGAGGGTGTTCCATACTACAAAAGCCGAATCAAAGTTAGAAACCCTAGATAAATAATCATCATTTAGGATTGACTTTAAAGCATGAAGGGCTTTTGTATTAGCCTCAAATTCTTACCATCTAAACATATGCATTATTAGTAGTGGCAAGATAAACATGATAACCTAAGGCTTTGAGGTACAATGACATCTTAACCTTCCAAATGTTCATGTTTAATGTCAAAGGTGGGTGGTGACAATGAAGTCCTGGTGTGTGTACAAAATATTGTGATTAGCCTAAAAATGAGGATCATTAACTCTAGGTTGTTAGACCAAATCAGAGTACCAAGCTCTGATACCAATTGTAAATTCACCTCACCTAGAGGGGGGGTGAATAGGTGAAGGCTATCTAATGTTCACTTAATGAGGAATGATGCAAATAATGCGGAAGCTAAAACAAATTATGACCTAATAAATCTTTTACACTAACACCACGTATAACACAAGAGTGTTGCCGAATTCCCCGTGAAGGGCTCTGGACAAACTCCTCTAGATTCCCCTTGAATGGGTTGAGGTGCCGCGTTGGCTCTCTTGGTTGAATACAAGTGTTAGCAACATCCCACGCAAGTATATCAATTATGCACAAAAGA